>JAQFYM010000266.1:0-86166 GCA_034694785.1 Agrenia bidenticulata
CACATGATCGTACCTGGGATTGTACGGTTTGTAACCATGGTACGACGCATAGTCGTCAACGGTAAAAAAGAGGTTAATGATGTTAATTTCCTAAACAATTATGTACTTTTTAAAGGTATTATATTTCTATATCTTAATCCTCTTAAAGTAATTCCAGCTTCCAAAATTATTGGCTATTGAATCCCCAGGAACACCCTGTATTATCCCAATATCGGTTAAAACAGTAAATTCGATTACAAACTATCTCTATCATACCTAAAAACGTGCATCAAATTTCCTATAGTTTATTCAACAATTTCAAACATAAAGATTCAAGAATATAAATCACTCCCTATTTCGAGAGCAACCGAATCTAAACGATCGGAACCCAATAGAACTCCCAAAAACATTTAATATAGATGAGAATTGGGTATAATGGCTGGCTCCATTCCTCAAGTGATTGACCTTCTGGAACTGATCAAAGTAGTTGATCCTCTCATTATTAGGACCGATACACACGGACAGACCCTGGAAGCCAGTGTGGGTGAAAAGCTCAATATCCTCATCTCCAGTCAAAATGAATGATTTGAATTTGGATAGGATATTTTCTTCCGTCCCCGTCAAGTAAGTCGTCACATATCCCATATTAAACTCTTCTGAGAAAGTAGTGAAGGCTTTGGCAGTGTAGTCCGACGTGGAGCCCACAATCCTCAGAGACTAGAATTTTCTCCCCGTGTTTTCATAGATGCAATTTTTGAGGGCGTCAGGAACGGTCTTAAGGCTCTCAAGGATGTAGGAGATAGGACCTCCAAAGTCGGGTTCCCTGTAGGCTAGCTAGCTGTAAATTTAAACACGGGGATAATTAATAATTAATTAAAGTAAGTTAGTTAGTTAATTAGCTTTGAATGAGTATTCTTCTTACACTCCTTCAGCACCGTAGTAAGTGTTGTAATTTTTAATCCCATGGGATGTCACATTTTTCTCATCTTCAAAGGACAACAAGGTCCTGGCGATGGGAATATAGTCTTCCCCATAGCCCTCGCTTTCATACAGCTTGAGTATCGGTCTGCAGGAAAGGGTTGAGTCTAGCAAGGCTAGCAGCACAATCGACATCAGGGAGACGGATACAGACTTCATTTTGAAGTTCAAAATTTCAAACGTTTACTATGGGCGATTAATAAAGGGTTGACGCAGCGAGGTCCACAATCCGTTGGTTAATGTGTCCAGGTTGCCATGATTGATAAGTATATATAGCTACTCTCAGTTTATTCAGTCTCATTCTCAACTCTCAAGTATCATCTGTCTATTGTCTATTGCATTATTGGGTGATGAAATTCCTGACTAATAGAGCTAATGATTTGATGGATCGACATCAATTCCGACTGGATACTCCGCTCTTGAAGATATGATTGGTTTTTGAGGTTTCATTATCACTTGAAATTGTTATTGCAGTGTTTACAGCTATCTACGATCTCGTGCCGTTTGACCAGAGGTGAGTGATCAGTGATTGTACGGTCAAGTAGAGTAAAGTTTAAGAGATGTTTTGGTGTTTGACCTTGTATTTTAACTCAGATGTTTGAAATCAGGGTTGGCAGGTGAAATTTCAGTGAAAAATTAAAGATGAAAAATGATTGAAATTTCATGAAAAATGAACGATAAAGATGGTTGAAAAATGAAAGCGAAAACTTGAAATTTCAAGGAAGTTTTTTAGTTTAAAAATGAAAAATGAAAAATATTCATTGAAATTTCATCGGAAAAAAGAAGTCCAGACAACATTGAAATCACTCAATTAAGATAATTATCGAAGTGTAACCAAATTTTAAAAAATCTCCGCAACTTCCTGGAGTTTCCTATATTCAAAATTTTCCCTTTTCATCTTTCAATTTTCAAATTTTTCAATTTTTTCAAGGGCCTTGAAAAGTAAACTTGTATTATATTGAAATTTTCAAATTTTTCAAATCTTTCAAATCTTCAAACTTTTAATTTTTCATGAAATCTATTGGATGATAATTAGGATCATATCGATAATGTAGAGTTGAGTACGACGTCATGCTCAATGCACCCGTTGGAAGATTTGAAGTCAAAGACAGATGATTTGAACCGATGAAAAAGAATAAACTGTTTTCATTTTGTGACAGTCAGTGTGAATGTTTCATAATTCCAATTTTCAATAAAGCCATCTTATCTTATAATAAAATCGTTGTCACTCTTGTCAGTTATAATCCAGATAATTAGTTATTTTAACTACAGTTAAATATTTGTATTGCTTCCAAAAGCTTTGTATGTGTCTCTTGAAAGAAAATGTTAAATTCAAAATTAAAAGACATTCAGGCTAAAGAATAGGACGACTTTGACAATAAATTAAAACTATACTGGACTATATAATCTACAGTACGGTAAATAAATGTATACTTAACATAAAATTTTGATACTCTGGGAACTTTATTCGATTCCAGAATTATACCTTCGTATCTATCGATCCAAAACAAATTCTCCGATTCCCCTTCTTGTTTAAAAGGACAATATTTAGATTGTAAAATCGTCAGTTTATAAATTAAATTACAATCCAGTAGCGAATATCAATCTGATAGAATTAAATAAATATTTACCCTCAGCCTTGATCGACGACTTGGTATACAATAACATAGCATTAAAAAAACCACTTGCCTTGATAAAATGCCTTACAGTCCTCCCAAACCGACTTGAACCGGCAGTCTCAAGAATCCAAATCTTGTCTCAAAATACTAAAGGTCTTCCTTTTCCTAACTTCCCTTTTCGGTGCAGTCCCCTATGAATGGGAGCCAGCGTCCGTCAAGATTAAACTGAAGAGTTCGAAAAGGGACCAGAAGCGTAAGTCAAGCACCCTAACCTGCTCATTGGTCTACTTTGCCTTTTTGATCACCAAGGGCCTCTGGTCCTTAACGATGTCCAAGAGAGTTAACATTTTTCTCACTTCTGTTGAGATCATGTGGATGGCCTTTCTGGTCGGGGTATTCTACTATGGCATTTACAACCGGAAGAAGGAACAGATTGTCGTTTTATTGAACTCGGTTTTGGCCTTTGAAACCTAGCACTGTCAAGGTAGGAAAAATCATGGACTTCAAAGTATATCATCGAACTATAGACAGAGTAAATCTAAGCCATGTTGACACCCTCCTTCATCGATTCTAGTAATTCACGTCCTAGGGTTTGGAGTAGTCATCACAGTATCCTTCGGCCCTTGTGTCGGTATCCTCCTGTGGGTCATCCCCTGCATGCCACCATTTCCAGGGTCATTGATGCTAGAGTGTGACCCTAATGGGTTTCTTGCCGAGCCGATGGGAGCTCGGGTCACTGCCATCATGTTGATTCAGTCTGTTTGGAACACCTTCGTATGGACGTATCTGCCGATGATTGCTATTTTCTGCGTGTATTGCGTGTTCCCACTTTCCGCAATGAGTATCTCCAGTTATCTTGATGCTATAAATTGGTAAGCGGGTCGGGTTTAGTTTCTGTAACTTAACAGCGATTTCAAGTTTTATAGTTTGATGAAGTTCAATGAGATAACCTAGGGTTAAAATAAACATTCATTTCAGTTTAATCCGGAAAAGCTCAGGATTTCGCCCATTCTCGAACCAGATGATTTGTAAAATGTATCGGGAGACGCAACTGCTGACCGGGCATTTGAACTTTTGCTACCAGTTGGACGGGGTGCCTCTGAAGGTGACGGGGAGTGGCTTTATCGAAATCACGTCTTTGTACGTGTGCATAGCGAAATGGGAAAGTCTGCCTTCAGTGGCGCTTTTATTTTTCTCCCTTGCAGCGGCTGATGTGTTCATCCTAAGATTTGGGATGCTTAGACTAGCATCCAAAGTTTTTATTGAGTCTCAGCAAGTCAAAAGGTCACTGAGAAGAATCTTTACCCCCCAGCCTTTGTCCCGTCGATTCCTAAAATCTTGCTCAACTCATAAAGTTGGCATCGGCAGCTCCAACTTCATTGATGAATCCACACCTCTGGTCATTAATCAGTTTTGCCTCAACCAAACTATTTCAATGGTGTTAGTTGAATGAGATATGTGTTTTCAGTTTTTTTTAATCATACGGATGAGTTAGGAAAGGTCATAAATGCAGCAGAGGTCATGAAATAAAGGTCAAGAGAGGATGGGTATCTTTTTGCAATGCAGCTAACTATTTATTAACTACACCAAACAACACTTGTGTCTAATCAAGACATTTTAGTCAATTATAGCACCACCGTTAGATTACAAACACCTCTGGGAAGGATATATCAATGTCCACATATTATTATTACACAGTGATCAAGATGTGAATAGATAGTGTAGGTAGTATGTACATGGTAATAATATATATATTTAAAATATACACACCAAGAGGTGGATGCTCCTTCCCCTCGTATCAATAATCTTTGACAGCCCTTTCCTCCCTTATTAACTTGCCCTCCCCAGTATTATAAAAGATGTAATCCATAGTCGATAATGGCGATATCAATAAAAAACATACGTCATCCATACAATTACATTTCATCATTTTCGCGGAGCAGTAGAGTGTACACTTTGGGTGTCCAGAGCGGAGTGATGTAGATTGTGGTTGCAATTTTAAATATTTTTAAATACAACAATTACATTATAATTACATACGAGGTGGTGTGTATAGTTGATGAGGTGTTGGTGGCATGTGGGTGACGGTAGTCGTGGTTTAAACTGACCACACCCCCTCTCTAAATGACCTGCTCTTGATGGATCCGATGTCTTTATATGTACTTTAGTATTTAGTAATAAAGTGTTTAAAGTTTTAAATATTTTTTAAAGGTTAATTAACATGAGACTGCTGTTACATTTACGGTACAACTTACAATACAATCGTATTTTTTTGGAGAAGAGTAGTTGGTTTACAGGTACAGTTTCATCACTTCCCTTCCATTTGATATCATCAATCCCTTACATATCGTATCATAGTTAGTATGCAGTCATAGCGGTACCGTTTACATCCCTTAGGGGTCAAAGAGGTCACTTGGACTTCTGGCCAACTCTAAGGGGTCTGCTCACGGCAAAGGCTAAGCTACTATACCTTCTTTATCTATCAGTATAACTCCATGACTCAACTGAAACTAGCTTTTGATCACTATGTGTGTATTGTTTATGTATTTTGTAGCATAAGATTATAACCATGTACTATATCTTTACTTTAGTCTTCTACCTTTTGACTCTGGCTGAGAATTTACAGTTTTCAATGTTTTCGGTTTCAAAAGTTTCAACTACAAGGGGGACCAGAAAGAACAGCGTCTATTTCAAGTTTAGCACAAAGAGTTGCATGGGATTCATTAAAAGCCATTTAGAGATCAGATCTGAAGAGTTTACTTTAAAATTTAAACATTTAGTTCTAAGCTAAGGGTCAAGCTTGCGTATGACCGAGAGCTTGGAGGTCAAGGACGCTTAAGTTTGGGTTAAAAGACACAGAGAGGATATTTTAATTATTTGAATAAACGAAGTGATTATTTTCCCAAAAGGGGGGGGGTCTTTTAAAGTGAATAGGCAAATAGACCATGAACAGATGAAAAGGGTTCATTTGCTTTTGCACAGCTAACAATTCGAATGGTGGGGCACAGAGTTGGGGATCTCAGACCAAGTGTGTGTTTGTTATTCCTAGAGACTACATAATAATTCCTGGTTAGCATTAAATAGAGGTATTAAAGTTAAATTGATACAAAAGTAAAGAACAATAAGAACGGCTCTCGATAACACGATAGAAGATAACGACACGACGACGACGACGACAATCACGTACATTACTTAGTGATGATGATGATGATGATGCAAAATCTGAACGATGCGGTTCACGGTCGGCTAAATTTAATCAGTATTTTGGTTTGTAATTAGGTAATTGTGATTACACACTACTACACATGTACGGGACTACAACGTGTTACTACTACTAATTGTTGTATGTGTGTACAAACTACTAGTAGATTACCTTCTCAGTACTTGTCTAAAATATATAATCAAATCACAAACCATTGCTTTGTAATTTCTAAATTACTTGCTGTGTACATAGTGGTTATTTATAGTACGAATCTTTTCTTGGCTCTACTAGAATTGGAGCAAGTGTTTTTTTTTATATTCCATGGGGAGTTCAAATTTATGATTTCTACAAGTTTAACAAGTTCCCTTTGCAATGAATTTATATTTTTTATAGTTTTTCAAATTTTAAGTGAACAATTTTAGCTAACTTTTTACTAAGTTACTACTACTTGAAATTCCACTCGACAAGTCCCTTATCTTGACTATGTAAGCTAGTAAAGCTTTTTTTAGTAGACGTTAAAGTTTTTTTCTTGTAAAATTACGGCCGTTTCTAATTGGACAGGGCGGACTGGGTGGTTCGAAAAAAAGGTTTAAAACTCTAACCCTTTGTTTACAATAGGAATAGTAATGTAATTCAACTGTCTATAGTCTCTAATAAATTACACAAGTCACAAGTTGCACTGAAAAAGTATAAACTCCCTTGGAATACAAATTACAATTACAAATTACAAAAACCAACTCAATCAGTCATAACTGAATAATTAACTGGAACTTCAAACGGAGGAGAAAGCAGTCATTTAAAATTTCAATTACTCTCACCAAGTGTCACCTACACGTGATCTTGTTCGAAGAGGTCAGAAAACCTTTCTCAGCACTGATTTCTAAACTTCTTTAAAGCCCCTCCAGTTCTCATATTTGTTATCATACAGTTAAGTCAAGAACCTCAAAGTCGTCCGTATTTCTTTTTTTTGTATTATAAATCTCACTATGAATCTCTACGATTTGAAGCGGTCACCTCTACAGACAAGTGTTCTCAGTACCGTACTTGATTGAATCAACTCAAGCCTCTCTCTGTGTGTGTGTGTTCATCGTACGTACTTTGTGTAAGTATGTGTGTAGTAGGTGGCTGGTTTAAAAGACTAAATCTGTATCTTGTGTGTAGTCAAAAGGTAATCGGTTTCTTTCCTGGGTTGTAAACCGATAATTTAGTGGAGGCAACGAAGGAAAAATGATAGACAAAGTACAAAGTAATTAATGAGTGAATTAATTAGGTAATTCAAGTCTAGTTTTAGTACTAAGCACATAGTATCCAAGCATATCCGATGAGAACAAGATGATTGATGCTGGGTTACTCATAATAATATGTATTTCTATATATAATTGTATATACTTAATAAATAGGTAATAATCGACACTAAGGATGATTTGACAGTAGTGGTGCTACTGAGAGAGTTGTTATTACAGTGTGTGTGGTACAGAAGAACAGGTAGTCGAGATATTTTAATAACAGCTAATTACGACGAGATATATAAATTTCAAGTACTACAAATGCTTAAAAAACTACAAAAATTATAGGGAATCTGTTTCGTATATATTAAATCTAAAATAGAGAATAGATAATTAAATACGGGAGTTTAGGGGGTGTGGCTTAAAAAACTTGAACATTTTATCTTTATTCAATAGAACGATATTAAAACTCAATTAATTTGGAGACTCCACCCATCCCTTTTGCTACTACTGGACTAACAATGTAAAAGGTTTCCATACCTATTTCTATATGGAGGTACTTAAATAGCTTAGTTAATAGTATTTTTATTATGATTACTAGTAGTGTTATTATTATATCGGTCGCGTGAAGATTTAATAATGACGGTTGATGAAAAACACGTAGAATACGTATAATAATATGTCGGTATTTTCAAAATAAAATTTTTTTCCGTTAATAAACTCTCTCAAGAACTACTAGACGACGATGGATGACGATCAACGATGATTGACTACAGACACTACGGATATACCTACAGTGTGTGGTTGCTTTTTTCCCGAAGGTTCGTAGAAAATAAATCCATATATTTATATAACATGAAGCCCACCCCCTTTTAAGACGTCCTTACTACCCCCCCTGACCTCCTTCATCCGCCACTCCTGCCCATTCGAATTTTTTCGGCGTTCGAATTTCGGTATTGAACATTTAAAGACAAAAATACACGCATTTTTTGAAGATGAATCATTAGATAGAAAAATGTCTGAGAATCCTCCAGAGGACTATTTGCTGCTGTTGTATACAAGTATAGATAGTAAAGTACATAGTAGTAGTAGAAAACTAATTGTTGTAAGTGTATTGGAAATGGACTAATTACACAAGTAATTAATAAGGTGGTCTAAATATTGTAATAGGCAGGTAGAGTTCCTCATCATATTTAAATATTATTAGAAATTTAAAAAACTCTCTCAGTTTTGTTGTTGCTGTTTGTAAATATAAATTCATTCATATTTGCATAGACAAGAACGACTAGAAATCTTTCCTCCGGAGTTTCTATCCGATCACGAATCACGATCATATTATGGCATAGCGTCAATCGATCAGTTGCGAATTAAAGCCTTTTTGTTAGTTTTAACGAGAACGTACGCATAGGGGAGATACGCAGATTACACGTCCTTATTACACAGAGCGAGCCTCTGGTTTCCTTGTAATTACATATAAGATCAAGTGTGGAACAACAGTACAGGTAGTATTTTATGCAGAATGTAGCATAATCATAGCATGTAGACTTTAGCAGATGTAGATAGGATAGCATTGAATGCTGTAGATTTGGGTGGGAGGAGATGACGGAGCCTCAGTGGGTGTGGTTTGACGCTTCTAATTAGCAACAAGAAGATGTTGGTACTGACCCCGGTAGGGTGCAGCGTTCAGCCCCAGGCTCAGACCCTCCAGAAGTTGCCGATTTGTGTCGAAGGGGTGGGACTGCTGGGCTCCACCTCCAAAGCCAGTCCCATTCCCGCTATTCCCTCCATTAGCATTATTATTCGCAGAAGCAGAGGGGCTGCTCCAAATAGCATCGAAGGGGCTGTATTTCTCAGCAGCCATTGAAGAATACCCTCCACCGATCGGGGCAGCCGGGGCTGCGGCGGATGTTCCAAAGGGTCCAAAGTCTTGAGGAGAGAGTGACCGCGGACGAGCGATCCCGCCTCCGTTAACATAGGCTCCTCCTCCAACGGAGCCCGCTCCGCCCACAACTTGTTGCGCAGCCTTTTGTTGCTGCTGCTGAATAGCGCGCTGCTTGATGTAGTTTGAGAATTCCGTGGGTGACATTCGATGAGTTCGCTTCGACGAGGTCTTCAGTTTTGTCGACCCGAATTTCGTTTGTGCAAATGCAGCCGTGGTCATCAGTTGAGGTTGATTTGGATTGGTATGGGGGCTCCATGTAGTAGCTGCTCCAGCTGGAGCAGCAACAACCGCGGCGGCAGTAGCAGCCACTGGCTGACTTGGTGGGACTCCATTACCTAAGATAAATACCAAACCATGATGATGAATTTGTGACCCTCTATGCCTGTGGTCTCGTATTCTTATTCTAGATTTCATAAGATTGTATTCTTACCACCGAAAGGAGATCCATCAGGGCTGGAAAGTCCAGTCCTGTTGAAAGGAGAGACGCTTTTCCGAGCAGCATCGATGGGCTGGAAAATTTGGGCGTCAGGATTGAAAGTTTTGGTGACCTCCCGGTCGGCATTCAGCTCATCCATCTGATCACTGCTTTCTGACCACAAGACCTTCATCTGTCCCTTTTCTCCGATGCGGTAGGAGACCTGTAAGTCATCATTCAAACGATTCCATTAGCAACTAATCTCTTATAACCATTTCGCTTGCCACACGACACGAGGCCAAATCCAATTTTTGGGAGTATAGGTAGGTTGAGTTATTATTCAACTCATCGATCTCCTTACCTCTCCAGGATCGATCCAGACGCACATATCGACAGGAAGGTTCTCGAGGATGTCATTGATACTCACATTGGCCTCCTGAGCAGCCCGGTCAAAGACGGGGTCAGTCGGTTGGCCAGTCTTGAGACAGCGATATGCCGATCCCTTCATGGGCTTGTCTGGGTACCAATGGTTGACAAACTTCATCTTGAGAGCCCTCTCCAGCTCCTCCCCAAGCAGATTCACCCTCCGTCTTGGGAGTTTGTTGTACAAATGACTTATCACGAAATTCAGTGCCACTTGAATCTCCAGATGCATCTTGGTAGTAGTAACACTCTGTCTCTGCAAAAGCAAACAAACCCAGGTAATCAATCACACTGCTCACTTATTGATCAATCTCGATATGCCAATCTAGAGTGGATATATCTCCCTTGGCCAGCGTTAAGCTAGTAGCCACGTAGACACTCCATTTTCCATTTCCTCAATTTCTTGCCATAAAGCCAGAGCTCATTTCCATCTCTAAATTGATCCTCAGGGGCATCCATACATTCCCCTATTCAAGCTTCATAAAACACTAGCCCGCTGGCCCCAGCCTAACTATCACTACGAAATCTCTCCTGGTGATCCCAATAAGGTAATTATAATCCTAAAGGGTTAACATGTAGATCGACACCATGAAGACTACGTCAGAGCGTGCTTTGCATACGACTCACCACCAACCCACTAAATCCAATAAGTTACTCTTGGACTCCTCTAGCTGCTGCACAGCTCCTAACAATAAGCTATGAATAATCTAATGGACCATAACAATAATAGTAATGGGAATAATTGGCAATTAAATAAGGGTATCAAATTCGGCTTTGAGTTAATTAATTCATCCACATGCCCAGTTTTATTCATCACATGAAATCCCATCCCACTCTACTGTCCCAAAGAAACTCCGGCCATAAACTGCCACCACTGGAATTTCTTTATCCACCTCCATCCTCATCCCTCTTTATCAACTTATTGAGAACATGAATGTCATTTCGTTTTCAATTGATCACTTTAATCAATCCTTACCGATGATGCCTGTGCATACAAACAAAGTCATGCAAACAATGACTGACTACTCAGACAACTCAAGCTATACCCATCACCACATTCATGATCCTATCCATCGTCCTTATCCTCAATCCGTCTATCAATAACAATCCCAAACTGCTGTAGAATCTATGCACCTATGCGTCGGCACTCACCCTTACCCTGGGCAATAACAAGCATTCGACTATCAAAACTTTTATCCATGCCAATTCGTTAAAGCCCGACAGGGTTCCCCCTAGAAACCTTTGTGCTCTTTTGAAAGAAGATGAAGCGGAAATATTTGGGGAATCCATACTGAACACAGCGTTAGTAACTGTTATTGCCCAGTCCAGGTGAAAACGCTTTCTCACCTGGATATATTTATGAGAGCTGGCCGATTTGGGAAATTGGTAACAATGCAGATTGATATGTACGTACGAGGAGTCTTGAGCAGAACAGCTCCATACCGGTATGACATAGAAATGCAAAGAGGATTGGGAAATACAATCCGACATGTTCACCTAGAGTTAAGCTCGGGGGTTTGGAACAATATTATTCGTATTTATAATAATAGCCTTAGAAAAATTTGAAACTCGCCTAGTCCAATTGTGGCCTAAGCCCTTCATATGATGTTATGGAGAGGAGATTTGGAATTGCCAGAGAGGTTTTGTATTTTTTTTCAGCTTTTAGAGTTTGTGAGAGTGTAGGACATAAATATATTATATGGATAATGTGATGATGATGTTCTTGAAGCTCACAATGAAATAAAAATGGCAAGTGCCAAATCTCAAGGCCTTTCCATTTGCCAGCCCAACATGTTCTCACTCGGTTATCTAACTACGCTCTCCCCGTTGGAATACTCGACTGTAGTAGTATTCATCCATTTAATCATACCACCACCACCACCACCAACCGTGTGCTGTTAAATTCCTTCACATCTGACTATAATAACTAAAGTTAACAAATTCCACGAGCTGGAAGAGATACGCTGCCATGATGCGATCACCATCATCATAATGATGATTAGGTTTTTAGGTTTAAAAAAATTTATGGCACTCATGGTGGGGGCGTCCACTCAGCATCAACGCTAAACTGTACATTACGCCGAGCATATCAGACAGCTAATCAATGTCACACAATTCTATCTATTTTTTCTCGTTTTTTTGACTTCACACCTTTAACCCTTAAACCTGTGTCTTTTTTAATCAGTGAATTTTTATTATTCACAATTATGATTGTGACATCCGTGTCACCCATTACACTTGGGACCTTCCAGAATCCAGGCTTTATGGCCGTGATAAAATATCCCAGGTTTACTATTGCGTAGGACATACACTACACAAAGGATTTTGTAATTGATTCGTAATTATAATTACGCCAAATAGAGCGTAAAAGTAATGAACTGTGGTGTAGACTGCCGGTGGTAGGTAGGATCATGTGGAATGGGTGGTTGAGCCCCTTCGTGTTTTCGTTTTCCAGGGACTGGAACTATGGAACTATATGGAACTAGTTTGAAATAATGTATTACATATGGAACATCGTTTGAATGCGATTAGTTTGGCATATAGTGTTTGGAACATGGAGAGGCATTTCATTAAATAATAACTAACTTTTGAGTCTGACTCTCTTGGCTTTAGTTTAGTAAGAGTTAGTTGAGGATTATTGAGTTGTGGTGGGGCACATGGCATAATTGAAAATGACGGTGCTGATTCTTAGTAGATTATTTGGGACTGTGAGGAATGGTTGAAAAAGAGCTTGTGTGTGGTTTACTAGGTTGTATTTACACATGTGTAGCAATGAAAGAGTTTTTTTAAAAAGAGGTATGGACTCTTGTATATTGTAGTAGTATTGTATTATTATGAATACATACTATTTATTATTACATAGTTTAGCCAACTACTACATTCCATTTGAAACTTAATCATTTTTGAAGATGATGTTGAGGAGAGTGATGATGGGCAGATTTTTTTTGCTAATTTTTAACTATCTTTGGAAATTTTAATTTCTCAATGACTTTCACAGCTTTTTTCAGCTCTCCAGCAATTTAAAAATAAGTCTTTATAAACTCAATTAATTGTTTTTTGCAGAGAGGCTTTACTAGGAAAAATTATAATGAAAATGAGCTCGTTGCGAAATAACACTTGTAAATTTAACCAATCATGCTTGAATCATCAAAGGCTGTTGTATGTAGTACACACCTCCAGTAATAGAATTCCTTGGGAGTTTCAGGGTTAGAAAAATAATCAACCTGTCAATAATAAGAAAAGCACACCGCTCCGGGTTTATAAAAAATCAGCCACTCCTCTATTTGCATAATCTCCATTTTTAGCATACTTTGAGATTGAGAGGCACTTGGGACCTGGAGCTGCTTTGAGAGTTTTGTATCGTTGATCGATGGACATTCAACTATTTAAGAGACCCTTGGGACACATGACAGCTTTTCCTAACTCCTATCATCACACGTCCTAAACTCCTGAAAGCTTCAGACTATCAGAGTTGGTTGTGTTTACTCTATCTTTTGATTATCTTGTAAATTTATTAATCGCTATAGGCTCACTCCCACCAACTCTTCAAGAACGGAGGTGATTAGCAAATTTTAAGCTTCGTTAGTCTCAAGCTAATAATTCTATCATCTCTAATTTATAATGTTCTAAAACTTTGAAAGACATATATAAATTTATATATATTTTATATAGTTTTGACTAATATTCTATATAAGCTACAAATACACTCTCTCTCTCTCTGGAGGCTTATTGAATTAACCCGAGGGAATTTAATTAATAAACTAGAGAGTGCAAAATTCCAGATTATGTCAACTCCCACGTACCCCTGAAATATATTCTGCTTGGCCTGTCTTGGCTCTTCAAGTGGTACTCTTGGTGACATGTTTTCGAACTTGGGAAATGGTAGACAATAGCTAAAATTCCATGACCCCATGCAAGAACTAAAAGGCTACCCAAGTCTGGTTGAAGACCTCGTGGGTTTGACTTTGAAGAGGTAGGTGAAAGATAAACAAGTCCCACTGTATTAACTGAATCTTAATTGGATTCATTTAATATTTATGGCAAGACTATGTTGTTGTCTCTCTACGCGCTACCAGTAACTCAAGTCTCAAGCTAAGGAGTTCTCCTCTTTAATTTCCTCATTAAAAAGGCAGTTAAAGCTTCTTAATCCCCGTCCCTAATGCAATTAACCTTAGGCTTAACCTTAGTTTAAAAACGTTCAAATGTTTTAAATGTTTAGATCCATCATCTCCTCCCCTGGATGTACATGATCTGCTCCTCTCATTAGTTCAGGTGGTGCTTTAAGTTCCTGATTTAAAATTCAAACAAGCTTGGAGCTATATAGTAAAAGTAACTACCAAGGCCTTTGCTTTGGTGCGTAATAAAACCCCCAAATTTAATTTGTGTCCCAAGGAGTCGAGTCTAATTTATTACAAGTCTGCCTACATACAACATAGCGTTTATAAATTCTATTCAGTCTTTATTGGAAAAAATCGTCTTCAAATCCGATGACGTCTTCATAGGCTTTGACTTTAGTACAGAGATTAAATAATAAATGGAATCCCTTAATCACTTTCCGCTTCCGTCTCACTATTCACTCTCCACCTTGTTGACACATGTGTCTGTATTCTTGAGCTCAGTAATTTCCTCTCCCCGTCATCTCTCAAATTTGTATTCTATAAAGTAGGACGGTAAATGAAAGTCATTTCCCTTGCAAATTGTGCAACTCTTTTCCATTCCATCAAATCCATCCCGGCCACATTAGTACTCCGTCCTGGTTCAGCAGGAGTCTCGTTACATACACAATAGCCCCATACACTCTAACACTTTCCTTTCTTTCCCATTGGCATTGTGTACTCGAGGCCCTCTGTCCATTTCGTATTAAGGCAATTAACTTAATGCCAAGGTCAGGGCTCAATTCCGAACATTTCAAACCTCTTACTGCAGGAGCTACACCGTTTATAGTAAGGCTGGTCGTATTGATCTACAATGTTTATTCCAAATGTTCCACTCTGCCCAAACTACTTATTTACAAGCCGTCCTAATCTATGCAAATCCATACCGGCTGACAATTCTTAATTCATAACAGATCAGTCAAGTCAGAGCTACATGTTTCATATTTCGACATGCCCGTACTGCTGCGTAAGTCTTGAGAAAACATCTGAGTACATTCATACATGTGTACGTGACATTTAATGCCAATTCCGCAACTCTGTTCAGGTTTCCAAAAATCCGTCAATTCAAGTCCTTAGACTTTCCCTGGCTACACACGCCTTCTTCCCAGCTCCCATTTAGTCCTTGGCACAAACGGCCTAAATCACTGAGTCGTTAAATCCCCCAATCTGCCCAATGGATGGAGAACAACCCCCTGCGTCATTGTAAACATAGCCTAGAAATTCGAGAAACTCGACTAAAGTACAAAAGTAGGAAGAAAAAAAACAGAGCGGGTAATGTCTATAGACCATCTCTGACTTTCTTAACGTAAAAAAAAAACAAAAAAATCCAAATCCTCTCCAACTACCAACTGCCAACTAATACTAACAACCGTAAAGATCCCAAAAACTAGCAGCTTATCATAAGAGATAAGGCCATCCAATTTCTCTGGAGGAATGTACACACTCACCCACATTCCCCAGCACTCCCAATCACAATCCATCCCCCAATTACTCGACAATAAGATCAAAGAGACTTAAAAGGGCTTAATTAATTGCACCCGATTCCCTCAATCATCTAAAGAGTAGAGAAGAATACGGGGGGGGGGGTAGGAGAGAGAGGGCTATCAATCGATAAATCGGACAGAAGTGGGTGTCCCCACCCAAGCCCGACCGAGTTCTACGGTAAGAGAGAGCCAGGCGGGTATTGTGGAACCCGGGTGTTATATTATAATATAGGATCCACATACCTCCCGTATACGGAGTCTATGGATGAACAACTCTCTGTAAAAGTAGGTCGGCCTTTCTCTCTCTTCTTGTGTTACTAAACTTCCTTCCTTGACGTACTTAAACGATGTACAGGGTGGTGGTGGAAGATCCGTCTCTGTACTACTTCCCATGTAGGTGGTGGTGGTGGTATTTTCATCCGTAGTTACTTTTATACACTTTCATATGCTCTGACTTATGCCTACAGTTCTTATTATAGTCCTATAGACAGACTAGAGAGAAAGAAGGGCTAGAAAGTAGTGGTGGCCCTCGTATATGATTTTAAGGAGGGTAAAGCTGCTATAGGACCATTGGGGTCTAAATTTAGGTATTTTTTTCCTCTTTCATGTGTTAATGCTGAACTCTGGTAGTGAATCCAATCCTCTGTAGAGAGATATCCTAAGATATCCTTTTTAAACTAGATCTAGGGGGCTGGAGTAAAAACAAACTTTGTATGAATAATAAAAAAAACACACAAGCTATAAGACTGAGGACGGACTGTATTATATAACTTAAGTATGTGTGTATGTGTATGTGTCCATTGTGTACGGATACAGACTGACATTAGACTCTCTGGCTCATCTCTGCCAAAATGTATTTGGAATTTGCAAAAATACATGCACAGATCCTATTGAATCTCCTATATGGAAGGAGAGGTAGATTTTTCCATGGTGGCTACACTTCAAGATTGAACATTGAGATTTTTATGTATGGGATAGCTTGGCTCTTTTTAAAAATCTTGCTCAGAAAAGAAAAGCAGAGTAACAATAACAGAATAAGTAAATGAGCTTCCGAGCATTTGTATTCATGCAGAAATAGTACTGGGTTGGTGCACATGGTCTGTATCGGGACTCGGTAAATTCGTACCGGAAAATACATACCCGGAAAATTCATACCCGTGGTAAATTCGTACCGGTAAATATTTACCGGAATTTACCGGGTACGTATTTACCGGGTACGTATTTACCACGGGTACGTATTTACCATGGGTACGTATTTACCGGGTATGAATTTTCCGGGTATGAATCTTCCGGGTACGAATTTACACCAACCCGTCTGTATCTTACGTGCTTGAGATTTGTAGGTCTCTCTGGTGCCAGAAACTCAAGAATTCCTATAGCCTACAACCTACAGCCTTGCTTTACACTATACAGCACACTCGGGTCTTCTCTTATCGATAAGATTGTTATTAGTCAGAGGGAGGAAATGTGTCCGGAAATGAAGGGGGACGAAGTGCAGTGGAAACATTCCAAAAAGGGCTGCAAAGGGCTCCCTATCCTCAGGAAGTCTGTTAAGGAGCTTTAGGGAGTTAAGTTGTTGAGAAAAGATCGATAACTTTTTAGCTCTGGGGTCTTATGATAAGTAGACGCATCCCGCTTTTGTTTAGAGAGTTCAGCCCAACTCCACTCTCAATAAACTACATACCGATCTAATACAAAGAAGGGGCCATAAGGGTCTGGGAGATAGAATATAGCCCTATTTATTTCCCAAAGATAACTACCCGTCAACAGTAATGACGAACTGGCTTGGTGGAAATCCTCCAGGCCCTGAGTCCAATTCCGTGTTTGAAACTTTGCAGAGAAGAGTGCGAAGCCAGAGTACATTTCCCAGTCCCAATAATAGCCCAAGATATTGGGCAATTTTATTATACCATGTGTTATAAGAGCTAAAACGTCCACAAGTACTCAAGGATAAGAGATTTTTTTAAAGATGAGATGTCAAGTCAACCATCAGCCCGAAGAGTGGAGGATGGATAGATATACATTAAGGTTTATAGACTTGATGGTGATGAAGAATGTGTGTCAAGCTAATAATATGTCAATGACAAATCTCCATGAAAAATTTACCGAAATGTTTGTTGACGATGACTTAATGTTCGCACTAGCTCCTCACACGATTCCCAACTTTTTCTTATATCATAAATTATATTATCACTATATCCAATCAATAAGTAAATAAAAGCTCAAGGGCCATTTCACATTTTACTCTTGCAACTTTGAACACAAAAATCATTCATAAAAAACAAAGCTTAAGAGCTAATCCCACTTGTATCTTTTACTAATAAGGATTTTAAAATCGAGGCTAGGGTCCACAAATCAAAGTCACCTTGTTAGCTATCGACCAAATTGTCTATGCCTCCGTTATCCTTACTCATACTGTTCATTAAAGGTATCTTACTCATGTTCCAAATATTTTTCATTAACATGAGTAAGATGCGTTTAACGAAGAGTAAACGTTAAGTATAACGGGAACATTAGATTGATTTTAAATGCATAAACATGTCGGAACTCTTGTTTTACTTCATAATACACGAATGCCCCTCATAAGGCCCTTCATAAGGATATATGGAGCTACCTAAAGTTACGAGAGACAAAAGGCCCAGGTCGTCGGCTATGTTTGAATAGTGAGAATCGATTCTCGTAAAGGAAAACAAATTGTGCTTGAGTAGATTTGTAATTTTTTTCCCTTCTACCGACTCCAACTACTTGCACTCCATTTATTTATAGTTAAGCCCTATTTTTGACTCTTGCTATTCATTTGCCAAAAATTCCTTAAAACCCACACCACACCCCACCCAATGGTATCCTATAGAGTTTACTAGCCCATAGATAGATGGTTAGTTTAACGGTTCTGGTGTTGGATACGGAATTACGAGCAAAATCTCACATGATCTGATTACTCGTATCATATCGTATGTAGTGCATTCTATACACTTTAACTCTTTCTCTGATCTTCCGCACTTCCTATGGACTAATCACATGTAAGAGATCTTAAATCTTTCAAATGCAGAGAGTTAGAGGATACACAGAGAGAGAGATGCATCTTGGGCTTCTATCTGGGAAATGGTGGCCAACAAGTCAACCTTCTAATCTAAAACTCAAAGTATTTATGTGACTGCTTGAGTTGAAGGGAAAAGGAAACTCAAAACTGCAAATTGTAATTGAGTGATGTTGCCAAAAAATCTTTTAAAAGGACAACATCAACAAATTGTGGAAATATTTTGCCACCCCTATAATCTCCATGTGTAATCTCTGTTATGCAATTGATGCTAGGGGCTAAGGCTTTTCCGAACCCATGTCATCTCATCTCTCTCTCTGAACATTTAAAATGAAGGAAATGAAAAGCCCCCATCAGCCTACCCAGAAAAGACAACTGCTTAGCAGTCCACGTGAATCCCTTTAAATTCTAATTGCTCAAAAGGCTTAAATAATAAGGAAGTTTACTACCAGTCTCCCCCCACCACCTCCGCCACTAACAACCTTATAATCATCCTCGTAATTATAATCCACTAACGAAATCACTCCACTGCCACCATTCCTTGTAATACGGAATTAGCGCCAGGGGTGGTGAGGAGATATTGAATTATCCTCAAAGTGAATGATGACATAAAAAATGGCAAAACAAGGAAATTTTTTCCTTCTCAGAAACATAAAACACAAGCTGGCGGTTTTGTAAACAATACTTACAATTATTCCTATACACTATTTATGAACTTGAAGCCAATATTTTAACTACAAGGACTTGACCTCAGCAGCCATGAAAAACCCGAGGTGATTTATTCATTGGATTAATAACAACGGAGTTCAGTATAATTCATTCCAGAAATTCCCCAGTACCAACTCCCTAAAGGTACGGGGATGTAGAGTTTTGAAAATTACAGTCGAAAATTGAATTTCAACATTTCTCAGAACCACAACGGATTTGTCCAATTGTATTAGAATCTCCGTCGCCTCATAGGCATAGCCCACAAAAAGCCACCCTGTACCAATGTGTCATTAAAAGTCATTTAAATAATAAATCACAAATTATCTCAGCACGCGAACGGACCGTGCACTATCAAAATAAAAAGATACCATCTAACTGTGCAACCTATTATTTTTTAAATAAAAAAGAAGCCTGATAAGCCAGTCATGATGGCGTCAAGGCCTTATCACAAAACATATCCTTATGTCGTACGATGATGACAGATGATTGTGGGGGCTTATCGTCCCTATACTCTTAAGCTTTCTAGATAACCAGTTGGAAGTTGGAAGTTGGAACACACATGGAGTACTATTAAATATTTAAGTGTAGGCAGTAGTACTCGTATCTTATCTCACCCATGTGCTTTATGGATTGTATGAAACATAGTAATAAAAAAATTCATGACGATTTTGACAGTCCTATATGCTAGGCTGCTATCTCAAATCCTGATAAGAAAGAGAGCACCCTGACCAAGCCACTTTTTTGACAGGAATCATCATCATCATCATCATAGTTCCATAGTTCCATAAAAATTACGCTCTTTCATATTATATCTTTAATGGATGTATACTATCAGGAGGACTACAGGACAGAGATTCGATTTACAAAGTTTTTTTTAGAGAAAAACAATCTCAAAAATGTCAAACTTGTACAAACTGAGTTGATAAGGCTGCTAACGAGAACCGTCAATAAGAGAGAGAGAGAACTTGCAAGTCGAATTAGTGATGAATGATTTTAGCGACATTGCAAATTCAGTTCAAGAGCCCGTGTGTGTCCTCAAGTTCCACTAAGCAAATCCCCCCAAGTTGATCAAGTCAATTGGCACTGGGGGGATTGATGAGCTTTTTAGTAGCCAAGTCAGGATAATAAAACCCCATAGGGCTATACCAGCTTGATAGAATAGATTAAAGCCAAGAGATAAGACGAAGAAGCCAAAGCCAAGCCCCACCCAGAGTTGAACCTGAAATCCTCATCTCCTTCTGACTCTCCTCTCTCTCTCTGCGTCCTTTGTGAACTCTGACATTTCAATCGCAGATTGGAATTGATGTGGATTCTGGATGAATAGGCTCGGGCTAGCTGTGTAAAATACAGGCTACACCGCCTACGGTTATAACTTCTAAGCCGTACGTGCAAAAATTGCTATTATAGTAGCCTCCCAGAGGGACTGGGGACCGGTGGGGGCTAAAACTAGGAGATTCGGGGCATTCATTCTGTTTTTTTGCAAGGCCATCATGAAATGTGGTGCAGGAGAGGATTGTTTTTAAAATTCAATTTATTTTGAATATTTCCACCTCTGGTCTCTAGCAGTGGTGGCAGTAGCAAGGATATGACACATAGCTCTTGTACTGACTTGTACACGGACTGACTCTTCTTTAGCGGAGATTGGAGATCTACGTCGTGGAGGATCCTGGAGAAGCCTGTGGTATTCTATTCAGCTCCTTCGTGAGCTGGGTTGGAATTCTAGGAAACATACTAGTGGTAAGGAGGGTTGGAAATTTTGAGAGGAATGGGAAATGCGACTGACCGAAATCGGGGTGACGGGAATAGCACAAAAGTGTTCCATATCATTTTGGGGAAATACCTCCAAGCTGTGAGTGTCTGAATGTAGGACGCAGAAAAGGCTTGTCGAGATGTGTTGGCAAATTTGCTTGACTAATGTCCTCCTTCATATTTTTTTATACGACACCCACACAAGTCTCTAAATATTCTAGGGCCGGGTAGTCGTAGTTGTAGGTGCCGGCGGAGAATATTGTTTGGCTGACATACTGGGCTCTCAAGTCTATGGATTCTGTACTTTTGTACAAAATTGGAAATCCAACCGATCAAAGTCCCGTACATGTAAAAAGTTATAAAGAGACATCCGGGGGGCCGGTGGGGTATGGTAATGGTATGTTAGGGTCCAGAATTTAAAAAAAATTCCATGCCAAATGTCTACACGTTTCTATTTGTTTTTGTTTTCTATTTCTTTCAAAGAAATCTCCCATGTGGATCCAGCCGGGATAGACTTTATCGACCGGTTTTTTTTGCTTGTTTGAGAATTCAATTAAAATTTAAACCTTATGAACAACAGCACCCGCTCTACTTTTCTTTCACTTTCCAAATCCCTTTGCCAAGATGGAAAAATACAGGAGGGTAAAACCTGACCTTTACAAATGCACTACTACGTATTTAAACTCTAAATCCAGCTAGAAGCTTCTCCCTTGGATTCCGTGACCTTCAGTGGTCTTTTTAATACATGCTGCACATGCAAATATGCAAACTGCAAATCAATCGACCTTCACCACCCTAGCCGATTAATAAGGTCGGGGGGACAATAAGACACGAGCTGGAAGTTAAAATATCTGATTAAAAAATCCGTACCATATAATAAAAATCGTGATGTTGACGTAAATGTTGATGATGATCATCATCCCTATTTTGATGACCAATAATACATAGCCCACCCTAGAAACTATAATACTACCCGCCATGTAGTTCGAAGGATACACTATAGTACTCTTCAAGTTTAGCACTGCATAACTATCAAGTTTAACGAAGCAGTAATTAATAATAACGCCTTGTTGTTACACACGAAATAAAAAGTTACAAAAAAAATCCACTTGACTCCCATACACAGACATATAAGCTTGGTATAATATCCCATGACGATGTATCCTCATCTCCCTCGTACTATAAAAATAAAACCATAATAACCTAAAGCCGCATAACCCAAGATACCAACAAAAGGGTGTTGTAAAACACAACCACTCCACTACTATAAAAGGCTGTTTAGAGTTCTAAATTTGAAACTTGTTTTCCCATTTAAAAATCCCAAATCATATTCCATGATATTTCTAATCCTCTTCCTCCTGGAATAATACAAAATCCAGGATGAGTCTATATATATACTGTCTAGGGAGATAGCATAAATAAGATGATCCTCCAGAGTATATTATGAGGAGACTGGGGAAGATGCTTCGCAAGCACAAAGGGTTGACAGTGGGAGTGCTTGTGATGACAATGAGGCTCAATTAGAGTGATTATCGTCAACAAGACTCGTCGAGATTCGAGACCCTGACATTATGCACCCATCCATCTATTTCTATGCTCCTTACAGAATATCATCTCCACCACCACCAGACGATTCAATTTTAAACTTAACTAACTTTTCAGTTTTCAAGTCCCAACCTCCCACCATCATCATCATCCTCATCTTCGTGATTATCATCCTCCTCATTACTCTCATATTCCTATGTAATGATAATAAATGCATCCATCTATCCTCCTTTTAAACTTTTGGCTATGGTTATAACCTTGTGGCCTATATGGATATCTATGCTGTGTAGGATACTCAACGGTTTAACCTTTATGAGAGAAGGTGAGACGTATTGCATAATAAACAATAAGGGAAATTAGCTAGTGTGTGAGATTTCCTCCTCCTTGGCCCACACGGTGCCTGCTTGCCAACTTTTTTTTCTAATTTAAAGGGGAAAAATTCATGCATTCAAATTTTAAAGGTAAGGAAGGTAGCTTTGAACAACATGGTTAAGTAACTTGACTCTTATTGTTTTCATCTTCATACTAAAGGGTTTTAAATTTTGAATCTCTTTTCCAAACAATTAACCCTTCTTTTAACTCTTGAGAAGTAAAATTTTATATTCAAGGAGAGGGGGTAGTCGGATGTCGGAGATCTCATCTCCAGACTCTCTCCAGGATATTCTTATCTTACACTCCAGCCTCTGATTCAAAAGAATTACTCGGCGACTTAAAACCTCAGTCTTGTGCTCAGATATAAAAATCTGTGCTTAATCTTTAATTTGAATCAATGTTCATTTAAATAAGTTTTACCACAGATTCCACATTTGAGACCTGCTTTACATACACACACGCAGATTACACAATAATAGCCCTGTCTATCATACCATTCATATCACACTTGCATATTTACGTCTCTCTCTCTGCATATACTCCATATATGTATATCCAGCCCTCTCTGGAGATGTAGTATTATTATCAACACTCGCTCCTCCAGATTACATTACGGCGATAAAAGTAATAGTATCTCCTATGTGAAAAATGAGTTGATCGGTTCAAGTATCATAGTTAAGTCATAGGTTGGACAACCCAGTGTAAAATGTATTAAATTCAACTCCCCGAGTGTGTAGAGAACTTGTCTCTTTTCAAAGACCAGAGAGAGTACCAAATGACCTTGTGGACTCGTCAAGGGCTTACGCTATTGCATAGTTCTGTTCTCAAGAGAATGGATCTATGGTCTAGTACAGGACTATTATATCATCACCACCACCACCACCATCGTCATATCATATGCCAGAGCTATGGAGAGAGAGAGTTTAGTTGAGCTTGTGCTAAAATCCTTAGATCCTACCATACATAGTTTCGAGCTACTAGTTACTACTGCAATAACTCGGCTCTTTGCTGGAGAAGAGTCCATGTTGCCAACTCAGTTGTGAAAACATTGCCAATTTTTCCCCTACGGTAGGCCCTACCTATGGTGTAGTTAGTAAAAGAAGTTGGACCTACTTTATTATATATTACACTTTTCTATTCTACTTAAGAGTCTCTTGGAGAGACCAACTTAAGAAAGGACTCCAAGAGAGCTCAGGGCTTCCTTCCATACTTCCATCCTCATGCTCCTGGGTAGTTAGAGAGTTAGTTAGTATCCAATCGAGGATTGAGAAGATAAAGAATCGAATCTATTAGATACGAAGGGGATCCTGCAAGGACTTCACAACCATCCACTTGTAATCGAACATGAAAGCCGAGTGTCCAGAGGGACAGGGAAAGCATTTTGTAAAAAATTCTCCAATCACTTATTAACTTATGGAGGATGGAATATAATATGGATGAGAGAGGAGAAATCGGGTCAACAGTTACTAGATCTATAGGATTTGATTTTTGTAAACCCTTTGACTACCCTAGTTAGGGTAATAAGATACCTGGATGAGTTTGGGATTTATGGAGAAGCCAAGTAAAAGTAAATACCCTAGTGGATAGATGGAAATTGAAATAATAGCCGAGAAAAGACTGGATGGAATACCCGGCTGAGAAGACTTATCGACATATGCAGCCAGGTTGGAAGTTTCATAGACATTTCCATGTAGGTAATTCAAGACATACTGGGTTATTAATCGCCACCTACTACAGCCTGCAGCCTACAACTACGTAGAGAACTATCATAGGGACACACCGGGGCAGAAATAAACATATGTGCCACAACGTGCTTGACACAACTGCATGGAAACGCCCCATACTTCCAACCTCACGTCTATTTTAGGATATAGTTCAGCCCTGTTAAGGAACAAGGCCCTGAGTCCTTAAGCCCCAGGGGTGGCTTGCTAAAACTGCTCTGGATATTAAGGGGGAGTTACCCTATTGTAAATAAGGGTAAAAAAAAGGTCCAGTAAATCTCCTTACCTTATTCTCCAGAAGATAGTAAGTTGATAAAGTAATTTTGGCTCGAAGGTGTGTGTCTCAGATTCTGAAGCGGTACTCAAGAAGTGTAGAAATTTGAAATCAGTGATAGTTATTTTACTTTAAAAGTTAAGTTTCCGACGTAAAAAAACGAATAAAAAATGTATATACGGCCTTTTTCCCTTTGAGTAAAAAAATGAGATGACGAGTCGTGGGTACTGCTATTATTATTAGTTCAGTAATGCTGAGAAGGTAATATAATCGTTTATAAGTTACTAGTGTATGGTACTTTGTATATAAATAATTGGTAGGAGATAGAGCACAAATTTGTAGATGTTGTTACTGGAGCCTCACCCTCTGGTCGAATGAAGTGGATCCAACTCCTGAACACACACTCCGTTCCGTTCTATCTACAAGGATTTCCACGGGCCGTAGAAATACATTCCCGAGCTCACATCACTCTCGAACCTTTTATCCATTTACAAAATCAGATACTAAGGGCTGCACTAGCCCTGGAGGGTTTTTGTGATTGGACGCTGGAAGCGTTTTGATAGGCAGGTGCTTTTGTGAACAGCTACGGCCCTTCTGATGGCGATAGGACACTCCATAGAGCTCACACTAGCTAAAGTATATAGGACTCCAGCATGATGTGTCTTTGCTTACTTGTGCATTGGCTTTGGCTCTTGTGTTCTACTATTATACTCTGGTACACTCGCGTTTTTGGTACTTGCAAAGTAACAACCTACAGCTTACTAACCTAGTGAGGTTAGTTAGTGTTTAATTTGAATTTGAATGTAGCTCCAGAAAAGAGTTAGTTTTATGTGTAAATCATATAAGCTCGTATGTTAGCATTTGCCTGCATTAAATATTGATGTGCTCATCGTCGTCGTGTCTATCTACTGTAGTGTTGAATGTATTTTTTTTCAATCTTCAAGCTCTTCGTGTGGTTATGAGAAAAGCTTATTGTATTTTTGGTCAATTGTAAATGCTAACAATAAGTAGATAAGACTTGAGTATCGGTTCCATTATAATATTGTGAGTACAGGGAATGCATGGAGGAGCTGTGGCAGTGTGGGTTCTCTGTAGGTTCGAGAATCCAAATTTTTGTGAAGAGATAGTACATAGTAAGAATGCAAATATCTACGGTTACGGTTACGTTTGGGAATATGAAACAGAAAACCTCATAATATTTACCCGTCTACCTCCCACTTTTAAATGTTAATAATAATACAAAATAATAAAAAACACTTGGTCTGTTTTCCCTATTGCATGTGTGATATGATATGCAGTGTGGGTATATGGTATCAACCACAATTAAATCTTATCTTCCTTTCAATGGTTTAAAAAAAACTCTTGTGTCAAGCTTTTTTCCACTTACTGACAAGCTACAATTTTTTTTTCATGATTCAACGAATACTGCCCAAGAGTGTTAGAATATACAAATTTTATCAATTAGCTAGGAAAGTTTACTCTGTAGTTTGGGATTCTACAGAAATTCCAAAGGGGTATTTATTACAGTCATTACTGACAGGAAAAAATATTTACCAAGTATGCGTGTAAAGCTAATAGTTTCTCCAGTTTTCCAATTACATATTTTATATATAGATTTTTTACTATCTAGACCAGCTTACTAACTAAAAAGCCTGGAGCTTGATATCGTATTCAGGCATGTGGTTAGCCTATCGTATTGTAATTACAACCATTTAGTAATTGAATAGGTAAAAGGGTTATTGGAAATCTCCGTACTCAATTTGGAAGACCATGGCCCAGTTTGTTTCAAATTGAATTAAAATTACACACTGACATAGCCCCAAGGGTCACATGTCAACTATCTTCAATCCAGAAGTACTGTCAACTATTAATGTCCCTCCCACTCTGATTTTAAACGATTTCCTCATCTCATGGAAGATGATCTCGTCGATCACATGTTGATAATAGATGGGAGGTGGTGGTGGCGGTGGTTGTATTTCCATGTAATGGTGTAATCACAATGTTCGAAACTGCACATAGGGATATTTAAGTATTGAATGGCATATTGAGTGAAGCCATTGAAACCGAAACCTACTTGCCTAATTGATACCATCGCCTCTGTTATCTATCTTTGGTAAATGGTAACACGAATAAATAACAAGGTATTTAATTACAATTTACAAAACTCGACTCCTCGATCCCTCTCCAGAGCCTGCAGGCTTGATTGAGCTGATTTTAGCTTCCATCCTGACTGGAGCTTAATTGTAGGCGTAAGTGCGTTTTACAGTTTACAATCCCATTCTCAATCATGATTTAATTACGATTAATTACCTCGTCGAGTTATGGTCGACAATGGACATTTGTAGTATGGATTTGTAGCTGAAAGCCGACAGGGTGTGGACAAATTTAGAGATACGATTAAAAAATCTCTTGTTCAAATTAAAACGCAGATTTTCTCTCATCACCCTCCCTGCGTGCATATAGAAGACTGTATTAAAATTCCTGTACATAGTACTATACAGTCGATGGAACATAATAGCTTTTTAGAGTTACCCAAACCCTCCAGATTTCAGTGTCCTTTATAAGCAATGCAAATTCTAGGGATTTGTGTGCAGTACAGTGCAGTTTAAGGAGTTGGAATTTGTAATGATGTGAAATATAAATGAGAATTTCATTGATTTTTTTATCATTACCTCAAAATATTATGAGCTTTGTGTACATATTATGTTGGATTGTTAGATTAATTTTTTTGGGGATTTTTTACAAAGATTAAAATTCATTTGGCTGGATTGAACAGTCTGACAAACTGTGAAGTGTCAATTGATCTACTCTATAATTACCTTAAAACGTCTGTTTGTTTGTCTGTCTGCATGTTTGCCTGTTTGTTTTATTACTTTTGCATAACTACTGGATTGATTTTCTCCGTCGATATTCTAGATCAAGCTATACAGATATTTATATAGATACGATGCTTTCGAAAAATTTGACACTTGACTATGAAAAGAGCCCGTTTCAATTGAGGGCCAATGGACGCCTTGCATTTAGAATGTGTTTATGTTTGGTTGTTAAGTTTAATTAAATCTTACCTGATATGTTGATGAAGCAGTATAATTTTGCTTTTGAAAAAAGTACGGCGGCTACAGACCGGTATTTAGATTAGAACTGCTATTAAACTTTTTAGAAAACGTGAATAGATTGAGTGGTATCGTTATGTTAATCGAATGGTTAATTGTTTGGACAGAATCTCTTAATTTCATTCAAGTTAATAGGCAAAATCCAAATTTCCCTTTTGTGCACGACAGTTAACGGTTAAAAAAAATGCAAATATATAATAACCGTTTCAATGAATTCAAAATGACCTTCAATGACAATTAGTTAGCATTTGTTTTATTTCTATCGGATCACTTTGTCAAAGAGCTTGATATAAATTATAAAATATAAAAATACACAATGAGCAATAACAGATTTATTTTAAAGACCTTTAATTTTTTTAAATCCCTATTATTAACATTTTAATAGTCAAAACAACAAACAAATGCATCATCGATTGATTACTCTAAACCATAATGAAAATTAAATACAAAATATGCAATCCCTAATCCAGTTCATTCCAAATCCTTCAATCCATATCTGGTTTTAATTTATCATCCTAAAAATGTGTCTACATCGACAAATCAAAAACGAATTTTCCCCATTTTTGTGTCCTATAATCAATTCATTACTTACTTGTTTCCAACCAATAAATAAATTGAATATGTAAATTCTATGATTATAACACTGCAAAGCATTCAACTACATCTACACACCACTGCTCACTGTGCTTGCAATTGTATATTAAATCTGTACCCTCATAGGAACGCTACAAATCTTATAAAAAAAACCTTGGTAAAAATCAAAGGATTTAATATTCCAGTTGATTCAATCCAGCCCTAAAATATTCTCTACCCAAACCTCCAGTACTCGAATAAATGAAGCAGCAAAAAAAATCCGCAACCTTTAAAGAAAACCAGTTTTAAATCGATCATCATCTCGTAATCTAACCAAGCTTGTCTTCACTCATCCTCCGATGCATCTACAACCACAAGAGAAACACATCACTCTCATTCACTTTTCAGCATACAAACCCCCATCAGCCAAAACTAGAAATAAGATAGAGAGGATTGGCCAAAAACTACACCGAGATTCTTGCCTAGGTAACCTATAGGGATTATACTGCAGCAGATTCGCATGTATGCACGTAGATTTTAAAATTTAAATCCACCAGCCCAACCTGGACCACAGGCCAACTCTGCAAATCTATACGAATCTCTATGTACACCAAGAGGCAAAGTGTAGAATGTAAATTTCTGCCATTCAACATCCACTACCACCGCCGATACCGATTCACAGATCTCCAACGACCATGCAAGCAGGGAAGGAAGAAGATGCGAATTTAGTATTACCTTATATGAAGTGTGAGTATTTGCAATATTAAATCTCTAGGCTTGTACATAGGGAAGATCATCTCATCGGGTTGGGAATAAATATGCCATGTTATCATCGCATCTCCCTCTGCCTCCTTGCCCGTCTGTCCTGCTCCATTATGCTGGAAGGATATTTGTGTTTGTGCAATGGTGCAGTTGTGCTTAAAAAGGAGTAAAAATTGCCAAAATGGCTTGAATCTCCAAGTCTAACTAGCAACTAGTCCAGAAGGGTAAAAGAAGGACGAACTACCTCTCCTCCCTACAACTCTTTCCATACAGGCTTAAAAACGCTTAGCATGTAGAACTCAGTTCACTTTTCAAACTCAAACTCTCAAACTCGTCCTTTTCTCCACAGCCCTTTAATCTACAATATTTAATTTAGCATTGTATAACATAGGTAATCATATAAGGAGGAGATTTGGCTACTTTTGGTACTTGGAACTGTGTACAAGTATGCGGTTTTACTACCAACTTGTTTTGCTCGAGCTTTAGTAGAGCAGTTGTATAATATCTCGTAGGTATTATGGATTCATGCTAGATCGGCTGTTCCTAGAGAATAGAAACTACCATGGCCAGTTTGGTTTGGAAACGACTTTTTTTCTCAAGCTTCGGACCATGTGCAGTGGCAGTGGTGGCAATTAGTATGGATAAGAGGATAAGAATTAGGATATTCGACAATTTATTACCATCCCTGTGTGATGAAAGAGATAGGGTTTGATTTTTCTGCAATCATATATGTCCCTTGTTTTGGCGAGATGTGTTATAATATTTTTTTTTTTGCATGTCCATGTGTACATTTCTATATGTCAACTGTCAAGCAGATTGTTTGTTCAGCCAGAGTGTGCAGGTATACACAAATCGAATGTCGGGGCTGTAGGGCTGAGCGTAAGGTATTTTTTCAAGTTAAATCGTCTTTTATAAATCCTTGCGCCTTAAGTAGACCAAGACTGTTTTTTTGTAGATTTCGGATTGGACAGACTGCGTTGTATAGGATCGATGTCAAGTTGATGATAGGAAATTGGACATGTTGGAAGGGGACATGAAGTACTTGGCTTGTTAGTACTATGTGTATTATGATATGGAGAGAAATGTTTGCAAATAACTTTGTTGACATTTGAGGAACGTTTGGCTTTTATTTAGACTTGTATTTACACTCGAATTGTTATTCTCTTTTTGAGCATGGTTTAAAAGGGATAGACAGGCTAGTCCGATCGACCCGTAGGGGTTGGATGGGTTTGCTGGTATGCAGCCAGAAATTAGAATGCATTTTAGCACAGAAACTTCATCCATGTCTGCTCTGCTAAACCGTCTCGTCATCTTCTCCAGATAAATCTTGTTTATCAACTTTGAGTTGGATAAATATTTTTATATTATAATGTGCAGCAGCTTTTTTCCATTCCCCATTGTTAAACATGGATTTGCATCCTCATGAAGAATCGTGTACATTTATTTTTCATACAATAACTAAAAAAGCCCATTTACTAAAGTCAAGAGTAGAAAATTCTTTACAGACGTAGACACGTAGGAAAGTTTTTAATACCAACTCTCATCCAATGTCAAAGGGAACAAAACGGGATGATGATGAGGGGATTTTGAGATATGAGTTGTAATTCTAGCGACACTGGTCAATCACCAATTCACTAGGCTAACTGTATTATCCTCCACTAACTCAATGGCTAACTTTTTTTCGGTCCAAGCTATTAAACCCTTCAGAGAATAGAGGATCCAAGTAAATGTACAAAATTAAGCATAAGCTCCTGTCATTAAAAAAAAATATCTAATTTAATGCTTACCATCATATGGACTTTGTATTCAATCTCTATAGGCCACCATATTCTATGTGTCTCCATGTCCATAGATAAGGCTGCTAGGAGGAGTATTTTCATACGATGTATGACTTGCCGTTTTAATATTAGAAATTCGCATGCCATGCAATGCCACTGGCCAGTAAAATGAAAGAGCTCAGTGAGGTTAGACTAGCTGACCATGTACTTGCTGCTTATTACGCTATTAAAGGCATAAAAGGATATAAATTGGGATGTAAAAATCCATTGGATTTCAGCATAGTTTTCCCCAAAGTAATTTCATTGAGTTGCTCACATGGAAATGAAAAATGTTCATTGCGTGTGAACTGAATTATGAATAATAAGAGGAATATCACAAAGTACATGTTGGAAGAGTTGAAGCAACTATAAATCATGAGGAAACTTGGTCACTATTTCCACAATGTTATTCTATTGTCTAGTAAAGTTTTTTCTACATTGTCAGGCTATTATTTAAGGACTTGGACCTGTGACGTAATCACATATTCGACGAGAATTGTAAAACTGCAGGAGCTAGACAAAAGTTTTAGTCTCTTCAAAACCCTCGTAGAGTTAGAGAACAATTTAAGGGGCCTAACTTTTTTCCGAAAAAAAATCCGTCAAAATCCGAAAAACTTTTCTTCCATTTTTTATGCACACTTGATAAAAATAGCACAAGCTTTCCAAGCCCTTTCTGGCTTTCCCCTTCAACTTGTCTCCATGACCTTGTGTCGCAGATCATAACATGATATTCCGCCTTACAACTTTACAAGTAATACATCCAGCTGGCTTTGACACATGTCCATAGACTCTAAAAACAAGTATGAATGAAATAGTTACGAAATCCCTATAAAATATATAGCCACCCGCAAGTAGAAATTTAAAAACAAAAAAAACTACCAATTCCGCAGAGACTTCTCATCCTTCGTATCCTTAACGGATCTAAACCCGACCTAATAATCGATAAGCTCATATCACCCTTAGAGAAAAACACTAGCAGAACCACGTACGCAGGTTATGGTTCAGAAAAACATAATCTGAATCGAGTCGGAAAGTCATAAGTCAAATCCCAACTGTCCTAAGCTAGCAATCAGTACTTCTGAGGCGAATCGAAATGAGTATAAAAGTGTAGTAGTGGGGTCCTATACTTGAAATAAAGTAATCTCCTCAACCCAAAAACATCAGCATCACCAACAATTTCCTCTTCACACAAGACGAATGGGAGAAAAGGAACGACGTCACAAGACTTGGTCTAAAATCCTTCAATGTTAACCTATCAAATTGTTATAGGTAATAACAGCCTAGAACATCTCCCTCCCTCCATTAAAACAGTATCAACTAAGGTCCACAAGTAGATTCGACCATACTGCTTTAATACTACTATCCCCATCCCACTCAATCCTAGTCCATACATCCACAACCTCGTACCAATTTACAATTGTAACAGAGTCATTTCCTCTCCAGTCACTCGGCTTTGGCCTTAAGGTAGGTAGTTAGTAACTAGGAGCTCTAACAAGTTCATAGCAATAATAATAATATACACAGTGGAAAAAGAGGATCCGATCCATTTATCCCTTAAAACGGGAGGGGAAATGTTTGAGAACTTTGTTAGTTGCAAAATAGAGTGAGAACGGACGTCATCGAGGTATATTCATGAAAGAGTTAGCCTGGCATCCCATTCGGGCTTCTTATTCTGCTATGCAGATATTCTATAGATGCTAAATGACGTCAGTAACAACATAGCCCTGTGTGTGTACGTAGATAGGCTATAGTTCCACTAGCTCGGGCTCTCAGTAGTACTGTACAACCTGGGATTTCTCTCTCCGACGTTTTTAGCAACAAAAGGCTGAACCCCCGCCCCCCCTAAAGGCCCAAGTAGTACTATAGATAATAATAAGCACACATGCAGAGAAAATGAATGCCCCAGTAGCTTTGTCAAAAAAAGAAAGCAGCCCATCCTATGCCTAGCCACCTCCGCACATTTGTGCCAACACAGACCCAGGCCCAGCACAACTGTTATGGAGAAAGTCCTCTGTACTAACTCCGTACCTTAGGGGGGGCCATTTACTTATGAAAATACCAAAGATCCAAGCTTAATATTCATTAGGCCCTTCAACCAAATAATTTAAGAAGGTCCAAGACCTATTGACCTTCTTAAGGGGTAGAGTTACCCTGAGAAAACCCTGGTTTTTCCGGCCCTGTGTGATTTCCGAAGCTTCAGAGCCCTTCCAGCTTCTCTGAACGATATGAGCCATTCATCACCGATTTGGTCTCTTCATATCCGCCCTCCAGCCTTCTCTAGGCTAATGCTTCCTCCTACACACTGTAGTGAGGTGTGTATAGCAGATAGAAATGGAATCAGTGGTGGTGGTGGAACGGCTTGAGCTACGTCTTTGGAAAATAGGACACTGGGATCGGGAAATAAATGGTCTCTTCGCGCATGGAGAGAGCCCGTGTTATTTAGGTCAAGGATGAGATGGAAATTTGGTTGGGAATCGATTCCCACCCTCTTTCTCTATCTTTCTCTCCCGGCTTTCTTGTCCTAATTCTGTCACCATTTACCAGACGCAGCCAACTCTGTTCCATGTCCAATCCACTTTCGCCCTATAGCCGACTTATATGGGGACATTCTCCAGCTTGGGATTCATTATAAGATAGGGAGGAGGCCTTGTGAGTTCTGAATGTTGTTGTCCACAACATTCTTTACCCTACTGGGTGGTCTATTTTTTTTAGCCAAGTCACCGAATTCGGATCTCCCGAACCTCCCGAACCCTTTCTCTTCCTCCGTCATCATTCTACTCGAACAAATGTCTTCTCAAGGGCACCAACTGCCAACTAGCATCAGCCCTCGTGCACAAACAACACAATGCTACTATTCAGCTCGGATTTCCTACCGACTTTCACTCACTATGTACCTCTGGAGCCTTTCTTGAATCCTTTCATGATGTTGATCGTGGTGGTGGTGGTGGGAGCTGTTTCTTTAGAGCTTTTATATTCATGCAAATACACACAGAGGGTATTTATATCCAGTCGTAGTCGTTTTACTTTTATATACATTTGGAGAGAGACAAGGACAGATCAGAAGGGTAGTGTGGGATTTAGATGAGGTTTTGTTTAAAATAGTCTACAAGGGACTACTTTGAGTTTAATATCATATAATCTTCAATTCCTTTCATAGATAGAGAGATTCTTGCACAAGGTCTTGAAACACGTCAACAGATCTCAGAACTAAAGCTGAGTTTACTCTATTTATTTACAACTCGAGATATACAAAGAGAGAGAGAGAGATCGTCTCCTCCTGTTTTTGCAACTCTTATCCCCTATTTTGATTGGATGATGAGAGATGCTGTTTTCCCCATATTTTTTTTATTATTCAGGGATGGAAATGTGTTTTGCCAACTCGATGCTTTCTCTTTAGTGAAATTAAAGTAAATCAATTGAAGGGATGGATTCCCTATTGAATATGATTTTCAAATAGTAGACGACGCATAGGCAAAGTATGAAAGCTGCTTGATATTTGTATTTAAGCTTTAAGGTATATAGTTATGCACTTTCCGAGGTCGCGTCCTTTCTGACGGTGGGGGAAAGTAGCGTGGGTGTGAAGAGATGGTAGGAACCTTGAGGAGGTGGTATAGTGTAGTGAAAATCATATCCTTGCTAGGACAAGATACTTGTAACGAGCTGGGATATCTGGATCCCGGAATCAATTTGAGAGACGGGAATCAGAAGGTGGATCTGAAACTTTCTGCATTCATGGGAATTGATGTTGTGATGATCATGTTTAGTATAATCAAGGGAGTACGGCCATGTCAAAGAATTATTTGAGGGGAGCTCAGGATTTCGAGAATTGTTGACAAATGTGTGTGGGCCTTTCCTTTCACAAGTTGGGATGGATTATTGAGTTCTTGGCTGAGTTGAGAGGCTTGAGTGTGCAATATCATAATGATTAGTTTATATGAAGCAAGAGATTGTATCGAGTCAAAGGGAAGTTGTTTTTAATAGGAGTCTGAGATTGATGGTTTATTTATGCTTGGATTAGGAAAGAAGGAATGAAGGAAATACTTGGAAATGTTTGCGATGATTTTGGGTGTGCCGGAGGGTTCGGAGGACTAGAGAGATTTAATTGGGAGATGAAGGAACGAGCACAACCTTTTCACATCGGAATTATACAACGTTTTAGCACAGTTTGATGATGGCAGTGGGTTTCAGAAGTTCGATGAGGGAACTAAATCTCGGGATTCTTTTCGTAACTTTGAGGTTGAGTCTTTCGTATTCTTCGGTGGAAGATTGTAATTATGGATGGAGTTAAGAAATATAAAACCGTAGGGACTGGGGCTTTGGATTGAGTAAATCGTTTTTTCAATCAATTAATTGATTAATCGTTCGGTGAAATGGTTTTTGTTTCTAAATTTTAATTCTATTATGTTTATTTACATATTTAGCAGCCCGAGGAAGGGCTTAATAGAAATATATGCCTGCCTATCCACATGATAACTCTCTTCGAACTAGTCCGATTGGATTGCCTTGAAATTTTGTGCACATTTTGCATACTAAAGAAATAATCAATTTAATGGTTTTCTAAGAAGTAATATGTCCATTAGGGTCGTAATATTTTTATTTATATGTGGGATTTTTTGTGAGTGTTGAAATATTGATTTTGTACTGGTAAAGGGAATTTAAAATCCTGTTCTCTGTCCTTTATTTACAGAGGTTTTCTGGAGGACTTTTAAACTCTAAAACTTCAGAAGCTGCTTACGACCAAGGGCTCAATTATGTTAGGATCGCAAGTTGTATGGTGGCCAAAAACTAATTAGAGGGAGATGATTGAAACTCTTTTCAATTAAGATTTTATGGAGTCCCGTCTGCATGCTTTTTTTAGTTAAGGAATTTGGTGAAACTGATGAGATTCATACATAAGCCTACTGTCCATATCCATCACCTTGATATTGATGTGTTTTTTCAATCAATTTTAGAACTAATTTAAATTTAATAGTAACCTTATTATATGTACGAATTCGTTAATTCTGAGCTTGAACCAGAAATTATACAGAAATCAGTATTCTTAATCGGACCGAATAAATTACATGAGGACAATGTTAAATTAATCCCTGGAATTTATGCACAAGGCTGAGCATTCATAGTATGACTTTGCATAATATAAATACTTGGTAGTACTATGTGAATTAATCAGAGGTTTCAAAGATAACAAGATGGTGTTAGTAAGTATAGTATACTAAGCTTTGCTACTTTTTTAAAATATTTTTTTATGTAACAAAATTTTATTTAAAAATATAAATCGCCGTTCAATGCAATTTTCTAAAACCTTATCGCTACAATTATAAATTTTCGGTAATATAAATTAAATCCTCATTCTTCTCTTCTTTGGAGATGGACTAGAACTAGTATGAATAGTAAAACAAAATAATACTGTATAGGTTTTTAGCCCGACTCCAAGGGCTTATAGGATCATGTCAGTGTCCGTCTGTCTGTCCGTCATCACGATAACTCTCTTCAAACTAGTCCGATTGACTTGAAATTTTGCACACATGGTCTGTGGCCCCATTTCTTGGATGAGCTATATCGGTTGGCAGGTTGACCCGTGGGGGCAACCCGTATGGGGTATACATGAAAATGCATATAAATCGTTAAAAGTTGGTACTGTTGTTTGGTTGGACCGAACTAGCGATAATTTGCAATATTCGAGAAATTGGTTGCTTTAGTGACCCGTGGTGGTCACCCCTAAGGGTAAATATGAAATTGCATGTAATTCACGAAATTTGGAGTCGGGCTTAATGAAGTTGTACAGGGAAGTTTTTTGTTTTTGAAACGCTCGAACTGATTTGGTTCAGGATGAGTCAGTTGATTGTGGAGCAAAAAAAATCGGCCTGGAAGCTGCTGCTTAATAATAATAATGTTGTACGGTTACGCTCTTGACTTGTAAAAGAGCCATGGCGTTTGAGTTAGAGTTCCTCTCTCAATGTGTTGTTTATACATTCTGGGATTTAAAAAAAATAGAAGGATTTCCTCACATCCTTTACTTTGAGAGGGTCAAGGTCAAGGTCATGATAATATAATTCGTTATAAGCACCTGTCATTTGAGACATCGCATTATTGATATTGGCTTATTGGGAATACGATGAACCCTGAATAGATTCATCCTAAGATATTAATTTAATAAACAACAAGAGTTGGAAGGAATTTTATGTAGTTTCAATCAGCAACGCTGAGGTAGTTTATTTTAAAGCTTTGAATCAATTAATTTTTAGTAGTTTCATGCAAGTTAATAGTTATGTTTATTTGCTGAGGAATTTTTCAGTCATCGCTTGGGTTTCCACAGGGGCTCCTTGTCCTCACTTATTTTAGTTGCTAACTGTGACTCAGGTTTTTGTTGAAGATGAAGGATTGTGATTCTTGATTCTTTTTTGGTGGTTTAAATTGAAGTACAAAATAAAAATGATTAAATTTCCACAAGGTTGTTGTTGTGACACTGGGAAAGTTGTAGTGATTTGAAAGTTGGGAATAAGTTTTCGATTAATAAACTAACTGTGTGTTAAAAAAAGTTATTGTCTGCTGGGGCTGACTGTTGACTGCTCGAAATATGTACTCGTTGAAGTAAGAACGATTTCTTGGAAAAGTGACTATGCCAACCAATGGTTAGGCACTTTTCTACACATGGGGGCGACTGTGATAAGCCGGTGACGGCTTCGGCAGCAGATTGACCAGGTCTTATGAGTAATGGTCATGAAACCCTTCAATACATACATACATACAAGAACGATTTCTTGGAAATAAGTTTTTTCTTATTGTGATTTTGAGTTTTTGGAATGAAATCATATACTACACGTCCATGTAGATATCGCATGAGATTTTGTACAATTCAATTTGTTTTCTGATCTACTTGAGCAAGGAAATAGAAGGTTGAGTTCCGCTGAAGCCGCCTTTCATGTCAAAGTTGTTTTCACCCATGGGACATTAGATCCGGAGGGAGATGGGATATGCTCTTAATTGGCGATTTCCCGGTTCTCTGACAGTGAAAGCGTTTCGAGGATTTGAGCCAAAGTAAATGGAAAGTTAATAGAAGGTGTAGTAGGGGCCTTTGCTAGAAGTTTAAGGGATGGGTCCTCATCACTCATGTATACTAAATATTAATCGAGTGTTTTGAACTGTTATCTAAAGTTTGATCATATACTATCGTGAAGGAGGAAGAGACAGAGATGAGTGATGGCGTATAGATTTTAATCCAAACTTGAGAGAAGGACTTGAGACTTATTGCCCAACGTTGTTGAAATTCCAGACATGAAATTTGATGAGGCCCTTAATCATGGAATTTGTCCATGTATATGTGGATTCTAGGAATTCCAATCTGCATTGGTGCTGGGTTTATAATTGCACAGGATTTGTTGTGGCATGAGTTCTTAGAACTTGCCTTCTCAGCCCTTGTTTAAGAAAAGCGTGGAAAGGTTCCCCAAGGAAAATGAAATAGATTGAATCGATGAAATAAACGGATTATTTTGTGTTGCTTCCTGGGATATTTTTTAAAGGTTTTAAACGATTCTAAAAGCTTTTCATGGGGGATGCTTTGATGAAAGAGAGAACAGTTGAAAAACACATTATTTAATAACATGGCGTAAAAGTTTATGATTGAAGTGAAATTTGATTCCATAGCATAATAACAGATTGTTCAATATCTGACGGTCCTCACAACTTGATAGCAATTAATAATTCTGAACTTAATTAATTTTTGTATTGTTATTGAATTTCAGATTGTGAGCCGGAGTAGCTGAGTTCGAAACGGAGCAGTTTGGAAGGATGTCCCAATTATTACAAGTTCACATCGCGAATCAGAGGCTGTTGAAGTCAGCTTCTGGAGAGAGCAGTCCATCTAGTGCTGGAATGATGGGGAGTCCAGGTACTATGAGCCCTTTGTCTATGGGGCCTTCAAGTCCACAAGGGATGCCGATTCCACGCAGAATGATCACAGAACAGACCCACTGGATGTTAAATTCAGGGAATTTGTTGTCTGGAAACATGATCAATGGTTCCTCGGCTAACTGGAATGGTATGATGAGTTGTGATCCCAGCATGGAATCAGCTTTAGATATGCCCATTGGAAGTGATCCTTTGTCAATGGAGGGAGAATTATCAAAACTATCCATGGCAGTTGATGAAGACGACATCTTCAAGGTGGAGCGGAATGATTTATTAGGCCCAACGTTGGCCGAGCTCAATGCTCCGGATGCAGACACTCTGTTGGATGGATTAAATTTTGATGACCTGTATTGGCCTGTTGATCAAAGCAACCATTCACTTCCAGAAGGCACGCCATCACCTCAGACACCGGCCGGGGGGAACCCGCTTGACCCTGATGGCGATCTCGTTTCTTTTCAAATTCACCCTTCCTCCTCCTTTCCTCCACTTGGACATCATAAACTGATCAGTGCTGGGACCAGCGTTCCAACTCAGACGATCTTGGAACAGACGCTTTTGCAGCCCGTTCTCAGCATGGCGTCAGATAATATGAATTTCAGTCCTCATCCTAATCCTAGCCATTCACCTAGCAGTAATCCTCAGCCCTCAAGGTATAATTTAAGGAAAAGGTCTAAACTGCATATTAAAATATGTACTCCTGTCTTATAATGTGTAATGGGGCAAACTTGAATAGTATTTATAATTATTTCCTTCTTTCTATGGAGCAGTAGCTCCGGTGGTCTGAGAGAGCTGCTTCTTCGAAGAGAACTTCAAAACTCTTTAGATTCACCGGAAACAGCGAGTCCCTTGGGTCAGTCACTTCCAAGGTCGATGATTTCTCCCTCACCCTCTCTCTCCGCTAGACTCTCGTCATCTGCACCTTCTGGTCAAGGGAATAGCGCTTGGGAGGCCTGGCAGCAAAGACGAGAGGCTGTTTGGCAAAGACGTGACCCTCGACCTCACCTCTTATCCACGGGTTCCTTAGCAGAAGGAGGATCAACGTCGTCTCTCTCTGCAGGTGAGATTTCATTCTGAAATAGGATAACGAGACTATCCCACTTCTGCATTATTAGTATCTTCGGTGTTATATGGCTGTATATTAAAATAGTAATGGATATGCTATTCATATTAAGAAATTAAGAATGTAAATTATATTTTTAGCTGACATATTGAGTCCTGGAGGTGGACTTTCGCTTTCTATGGACGAAGGCTTTGATTCGGATCAACTAAGCGACCCAGATTCAAGCGATGAAGGTTACTATTGTGCCTATAATACCTTGAGAAATATACTCTGAAATGGGAAAATTTAATACTGGTTGTTTTAAATAAAATTCTAGAGTCGGAATTGAGCGACACTGAAAGTAATGCTGGCAGTACTGGCGGAACTCGTCGAGAGAGGTTCTTTTGGCAATACAATGTCCAAGCAAAAGGCCCGAAAGGACAACGACTTGTCCTGGCTCCCACACAGGAGGATCCACATGTTCTTCAGAAGCCTACCGACCCTGTATTCAGCCCCTTATGTCATATTCAAGGAATAAAACACAGGTAATTAAATTAATTATTTTAACGAGGGATTTCCATAGATTTAAACTCAATTACTCATCTTGAATTGAAACTTGAATTGTAGCGGAAAAGCCAGAAAGGGAGATGGTAATGACCTTACCCCTAATCCCCGTAAACTTTGGGCAATCGGAAAGGAACTTGACCGATTGAATAAGGTGATCGCTGAAATGACTCCCGTGGCAGACCTTCCAAACGCAGTAAAATCGAGGTCCAGAAAAGAGAAAAACAAGTTGGCATCCAGGTAATTTTCAACCGAAGGATGAGGACTTATCTGCTATTTACTTTTAGTCTAACGGTTTTTGAATTAACAGAGCCTGCCGACTGAAGAAGAAGGCTCAACATGAAGCAAATAAAGTGAAACTTTATGGCCTAGAGCAAGAGCACAGTAAGTTGACGGAGGCTTGATTTCGAATCTACTTTGTATAAGTTTGTATAAGTTGAAAGAAAAACTGATGATTGCTTTCGTTAATTTTCAGAGAGGCTCATGTCAGCTATTGAACAATCAAGGCAGTTAGTTTTCGGAAAGTTAGACGGTACCTTGACAGACACATCTGAACCCGTTTCTGTTAAAGTTGAACGAATCTCTAAATACGGAACAGGTAAGGGATTGTTTGAATTGAAATCAATACATTGGAACGGGGTTGGAAAGTTTAATTTTAATTGTATTTGATTACAGTGGGAGTTTCACAAGTTCGCGCTAATCCCAGGCTTGTGCATTCTGTAGGACACAGAATCGGAGGTCACACCACAGAGTTTGTAAACAAAGTGCTGGAAAAAGTGAAGCAAGGTGTCCCTGATGGGGGAATTAATGAGCTGTGAACAAAATAGCTTTATGTGTTACATCTCGCATGGCAACTTTCGTTAGGAAAACTAGTTTTAAAAAACTTGCCGATTTTGATCTTCTAAGCCACTCATTGTTTAAATATAAAGCCCAATGTTCCCTCATGATTGTTTTTGATAACTCAGTCTTTAATTTATTGTAATCTTTTCAGTAATTGTTAATCTTTAGGTTTACGGAAACTTATTTCTCTGTTAGTTGTAGATGCTACAGTTACCTAACCGTAGTATAGTACCATCCTATTGGTGGTCAGGGTCAATGCCTCCGCAAACTTTTGAAGTGCAGTATAGTGAACGATGGGGAACAAACTTAAGGAATTCATGTTCAAGCTCATGCTAACCTGCCATTTATCGACTAGCGGCTTCCTCATCTTCGAAGTAGTCCACCGGTAGTAATTACAGTTTGCGCCATTCGTGGTAAATATAAGACAACTGTAGTTACCAAAATGTCATATAATCTCCTATCAATGATTAGCACTGACTTGTGGATGATTAAGAAAATATATTTAAGAAGTGGGGATGGCGACATTAATTCGGCCTACTTCCCATCCCTGAAATATATATAATAAAAATATTGACCGACCTTTTCCAAATCTAATCAACTTAGACATAACTATTGAGGGAAATTAAATATTGGCGTTAACTTTTGAAATAGCAGTTTTAAGATGTGGCATGGAAATGTGCGGCTGTCCTTCCTAGTATTTAATAAAGGTATAAAGTATATTAAAATATTAGGTATTAAGTATTACGCTTGCCTGTCGTACATAGAACGAGAGGGTGAGTATCCTAAGCACCTTACTATTTAAAAAGAAGTGTCTGCTGTTTTCCGTGAATAGTCTGATTTCATTTGACCCAGAGTCTGAAAGGTCATGCCAATCCAATATTATCAATTCAAGACTCAAACCTACATCACACAAACGATTGCTTGCTGCTCTACCCACGGTAGCTTATGCTTAGGTAGATTTCTAAATAAAATATATTCAATCTAAAAGTTCACATTCAATATGTCAATCAAATATGTAGTCAGTCCTTTGATTGAACTTTAGATGGCATTTAAAAAAAAAAATAAGAAGAGTTTTGTTAATATTACCTGTATAATATATAATAAGTCTATATATCAGAATATATTAGGTAGGCATAGTGAACTTTTTGTATTTAGACTTAGCTAAATGTTGTTGTTATATTGGTGCGTATAAGTTTTGTTGGAACGATGATGCGTCTCGAGATCACAGCTTTACACTGACTACCTTTAAAAATTAATTGATTGGTTGAATTTTAATGCTCTACTGGAACGAGTGCGCGATTTCAAGTGCATATTTTTAAACACCTAGAGAAGATTTAGTAATGCAGAGAGCGTTCAGTCTTTGTAAATAATTCCCAGATTGACTAGTCCATAAATTCAGAGTATAAAATTATAGCTTGAAGGTTAAGCTTAGTCCATCGTATACCAAATGAAAGAAAGAAAGCCGTATAGATGACAAAGTACCCTTATGAAAAAATGTACCTATGAATAATGTGATTGTTATTATTATTATTACACAATTTAGTTTTATATGAGACTATCCAAAATTTTGTTAAATTCTTGAAAGGGTTGCCTTCTCACTCACTGATTCAGTACTCCTTTGAAAATTGCTTGCTGACCAGAAGAATTTCAATTCACGGCGAATGCCCACCATTAAAATTCAGTTAGGAGTCTTGATTTACAAGGGCCCAAAACACAATGTGTACCTTTGTATTGTACAATTAGAGTGAGAATAGCTTTAGCTGTTTTTTCCTCACGGATCAGTTGTATAAGAAAGGAATCAAGACTATTGTATCGGAAAAGAAATGACTTGGATATATTTTATTATGAGTCAAATTTATTGGACGTCAGGACACATTTCCCAAAGTTATTAGTACTTAATCAGCTTGCTAAAAGCTCTGAGAGCAAACCACCGTTAACCCTACTAACTTGAAATCATTGTGTCTAGATCGATGAGAATATTTTTTAGATAAACAAGCAGGAAGAATAGAACTAACTAATAGGGAGCTGGGTTAGCTCACAAATTCTTGTGGGAACGTACAGTACAATATAAAATGCTGATGGACTGCTTCGCGTTGGTAGAACGCTTTGAGAAGCTTGGATACATTAGAATAATGAGTTTCGTTACAAACTGATATATATTTATTAAAGGGCAGCAGCCCCTTGAAAGACTCACAGCAAAGGTTTCGGGTAAAAACAGAGCAAGACTAGGAAGGGAGAGAAGGACTTGGAACCCAAGGGGAATGTATTTTTCAAAGAGAGGGATAGATTTCTAAAGACGCCTCGGCAAGCTGTGATGGAATCAGACTTGCCGACAACTCTGGTAAAAAGTCGATTGGGGAATAGCTTATATTTTTTGACCGAATGAGTTACAAGTTACAATTATATAAGTGAACACTTTTGAATGAACTGACCCATTCGCCGTTTATATTTTAGAACGCGCTGGCTCCAAGGCAGCAAAACGAAATGAAGCATCTAACGGACTATATTTTTTGCTTTGTCTACGAATGCGATGAGTGAACTAAATACTGTTGAACCATCTTATCTAAATATTACGGTACGGTGTGCTTGAATTTGAGTGGATCCTGTGAGAGCATGCAGAAGTACTTTTTAGAAAGCAGAGAGAAGGCCAAGGGTGTTTTTACTTAGGAATACTTATATGAACTAAAAGACGTGCACGGATTTGTTATTTGTACAATTAGTTAACGATTGCCACAGTGCAAGGATGTTATGGTAATTCGATGCAGCCAGTGCTGAGCATTTGGCAGGTAGGGAGATGGGATTGTCCTGGAAATGAATTTATTTATGCTTTGTACAACATAGGATATAACTAATATTATAATTAGTTAGCATTTGGTTACTTTTGATAGTTTTTAAAGAAAATGTGTCCCTTTTTGTGGTTAATCTAGGAATTGGATGGTTTTTATCGGTTTCATATGTACAATAAGATTAATTAATTTATGGGTGTACGGAGTAGTTTAAAAATCTATAAACCTTATATTGCTAGTATTAGTGCGCTAAAAGTTAGGAGGTTAATTAATTTTCTTATCTCCATTAAATTGTATCTTGGTTATTTATATGTATTGAAAAAATTAAATGGTATTGGATTGGCTAACCTTTCTGGAAAAGCATTGCTAATAAAATATTGTATAGAGCCTATAGTTGAAGTTAAATCCAGCTTTCGCAAATCATAGGTTTCGTTTGAATTTGGATTCAGAGGGGGCTTCTATATTGCAATGGAATCTGATTGTGTTCACACGTTCGCTCGGTGATGCTCGTATATATATTTAATAATAATAACATCTCCTACTTTTCGATGGATAAGACAGACTACAAAAGAATTAAATATTTTAGTGACAACTAAAAAGCAGAGTAGATTTAGGGCTCACGATTTCATAGATTTCTGTAGAAGTGGTAGGGAAAGTGTACATAAAATTATCTCTAGACTGTACCCCCTAGGATTAAATACTTTATGGATGTTATTGCACAGGAAATTAATTTATTTGTTTAGGCGTTTTAAGTTAACTCTCCTCACTGTTATAGTGTGTACCGTTTGTTGAATTAAGTTGATTATGGATTAGCGATGGATGGGTTTATTAAGGTGTTGCAGAGCGGAGTTTTTGGTTTCAAATAAAGTTTAATACGTTCATAATAATTATTGATTTTAGTGTGAGTCTTGTATTTGCATACACTTTTTTCCCTGTCTCACCGACTCTGAATTTCGAATTTGAATTCACTTGCATAGAGAGGATATTTGCATACGGCATAATTTTCCGAAACTACAAGACGGACCTTGGAATCCCATTGACTTTAAAGTATCTGTCTTTGTAACTGAAAGATGTCTACCAACTCTGACTTTGAAGGATGAAGATCAGCAGTCAAAATTTCAACGGTTTTGTCAACATTGGAATGTCTTGAATTGGCTTGGTCTCTGAAATTCTTGAATTTTTCCTCAACCATTCCCGAGAACAATGCAGTCAAGTCGACAAGATTCATTCAAACTTTGACCAGTTGCGATAAAGAATGAACCTTGCCCCAGGTGGCCAAGTGTATGGGCAATCATTTCGAAGCTTTAAGTTTCTTTCTTGTTCGCATGACTCAAAAATCTTATTGTTGGAGTAGACGAAAAGGACGCCGGGACTTGGTCAATTGTCTCAATCGCATTCTAAACGCCGACTAGTCAACTACGGTTCTCTTACCATTTAATTCGGATAAAATAGCAAATTTAAAATTTCACTAACGAAACAGCCGTTTAATTGTCGAGGGATTCTTTGGTTGAAAAGTAAAATTGATATTACGACAGGGAGGATTTAGCGACGGTGCTCTCGACCAGTAATAATTTATCTCCCAAGTATTTCCAAAGGAAAGAATATGGCCGAAAACAAGAAATTTTCAGAAGATCAATCCTCGAGTTTATGCCCCGGAAATCATGAGAAGAAAACCACGATGGTTGGATTTCCGCCCCCAGTTTTCCCCAAAAATCCATTTCCCGTCTCCTTTCTAGGAATCGATAAAGATTCATATGGATTCATTCATTTGGCTACGGTGGAGTCATGGGTAAGACTGCCTTGATGAATCCAACGGAATCAAATCCAGTTGAATGATTGCATAAGATTTTAAAATGGTCCTTTCTTTTAACGCAGAGACTGTACACCAATTTTATGAAGGACTTGCGGTCAACTTACTTGAAGGCTGGAGAAGTAATCCCGTACGCTGAAATCGAACAAGGAATGTTTGTGATTGCGAGAGTTCGACGCGGTGCTTCCGGTTTCTTCGTCAGAGCCAAAGTCTTGAGCAAAAACCACTCAAGCCACCAGATATGCTGCAAAAATGTTGACGAGTGTGAAGATTTCTGTGTGCCGAAAGAGCAGATATTTTTTGCTACTCAAAGCGCACTGCAACATCCTAGACGTGTAAGTAATATTCGGAATGATGTAAATTTGTCTGTGCCTGTAGTACTCTATTTTAAAAGTTAAAAATATTACATTTCTAGGGAATCAAGATTCAGCTCGCGGGACTGTCTAGATTTCTGAATACGAATCTGCTACAGCAGGCTTGTGCACTACTTCAGCGTGAAGAAAGATACACGGCAGAGGTTGTTGGGAATATCCGTTACAGTCCTCCTATGCTTCGTCTTACGTCCCCGGATGGAATAGATTTATCCACGATCCTGCTTCAAAAGTTGTACCGAACCCTCCCAAAGGATTCTAGTTTCTTTACTGGTCAATTGTAGTTGTAGTTGCAAGTAAAAAATTTAATGATGCGTTCCCATTTTGTGATGAAATCAGTTAGTTAGGAAAGACTTTGAAAGATTTTGTAAGCGCTACGTATTCTAATTAGAAATTGGTATTAATGATCTACAAGCCAGGATTGAGGATTGTGTTAATGAACTTTATCTCACTTTCATGAGAAACTGTAATGTAATAGGTTTTAGATATTTCCAGTCATGATGTTGAACTATTGTAATTCTGTTTTGCTGTATTTGGAATGTATCGTAGTAGTACATTTTATTTATTTATTTATTCGTTTCCTAAATAGCATTTTTTTTAATCATATCACCGACGATCGAACTGAAATAACACTACGAGTATGCACCAGCATCCGTAGCTTCACAATTCACTGGAATGATACTTACATATCTGACTTTGTGATTACATCAAGTTACATGGGTTCTTTTACTCTTGCGTTGCAAGGCCTTGGATCTATTCAAGCATGACTATGTTAACAACAATAATACTGTAATCTAAAGTTCTGAAACTTTCGTTCTAAGGTTTTACAGTTCTAATTAAGGAAGCTGCAGACGCAGAATATCTGCGCCTTTTTCGCCTCTAATGGACGACCAAAAATACATATATACTACTCACTGTCTCTATGTGCTATTACACAACCCCATTGTGTCATTAGCATTTACATTTTGGGATGTTTACCATGCAGGATATTGTTCTGATTCTCTTAAGTTTAATTGCACAGAAACACCCTGCTGCTGCGAATATATTTATAACAATGGGCTCAGTTCAACTAACAGGAGCAATCTGAATTATCATTGGACAACAAAAAGGCTACATGAGTATCTTTCAAAGCTGAAAGAGTTGAATATCTTATGTGATTTTGAACGAAAAAAAATCAGGTAGTTTCTCCAATTCATACCTTGAAAGAAGTAATAAAAAAGAAGAACTTTGAATTTTTATATTTAGATTAAGAACACTGAGTCGGTGAAATAAAATAGTTTAATATCATCTTGCTGCAGGGGTCCATTGTTGATCATAGTGAGTACGCCTGTATAACCTTCATTACTTTCTTGGGGGGATAGTTGGAGCCCGAGCAGGAACTGGTGGTCCTCCACCAGGCTGTTGTGTATTCCTGGCAGGAATAGGCGGTAGATTTCCTTGCCGACTACCAGTATTTCTGGGAGGAATCGGAGGAAGATTGTTCGCTGGAGGACTGATTTGGCCAGATGTCTGACTAGAAGGAATTATCGGTGGTGATACCATTTTGGGAGGGCCAGATGTCTGACTAGAAGATATAATCGATGATGACCCCGGGTTTTGAGATATCTTTGAAGAATCCCAAGTCGATGCCAAGTTGATTGAAGCTGTTGAAGGAGCATCATCCCAAGGCGAAGCCTCCCAAGCTGAACCTTGATTTTGTGATTCCGTTACAGGAGCATCCCATGGTGAAACTTGATTAACTGATGCAGTTGAAGTGGTGTCCCATGGCGATGCTTGATTATTTTGTGTATGTGTTGGAGAATCCCAAGGTGAAGCCTGGAACGCTGTTACTGGAATCTCTTTTTTCGGGGATTCTTGGGAATTGGCACGCTTTGGAATGGGAGGGACTTGACTTGATAGAGGGGCCATTACTTTGCTTTCTATAATAGGAGAGTCGGGTTGCGATGACCGGTTGGGGATCAATGGAGCATCCTGATTTTGGAATGATTGAGACATTTGGTCTTTCTTTGGAGAATTTTTTGGAGAAATAGGGGATCCAGTCGGAGAAGATGCATTCTAGATACAAATTACATTTTCAGATTAAAATTGCCACGAAATAACGCTAAAAACTAATCTATTAATCACTATTAATCACTTTTCGTTCTGTAGCAGGAGAGCGAGGTGGAGGAGGACGTCCTGGTCCTGGTGCAGGTCGGTTCGGTTGGACAGGACGGGGTGGAATCTTTCCTCTGGTTGGAGCATCACCCAACATGGAATCTGAATGAACTCGTCTCATTTTTTCTTCTAAAGACAAATCCCTCATTAATTTTGAAAGAGAATGGCATACTAGTACCGATGCATTTGAAATTCGAAACAATACTCACCAGGTGCAACCATAAGATTGCTGTAGCTACTAACTCCTTTTAATGTGTTATTGTTTTGATTGGGAACTAAAGCCACACAATTGTTCATACATAGTTCCATTTCTTTTTCCAGATGATTTTGCCAGTCCTGAGTCTTCAACTGGATTTTCACAATGTAATTACAGACCTAAAACAACATTTAAATTGCTCAAAATACAGCCGTGAAGTTACCTGTCCACGAAAACCCGAGAATGTATAGCTAACCTGAATAATGTCAAGCTGGCAAGCAGCAAGTGCAGATACTCCATCCTTAAAGGTAATCCACAATTCGTTCCCAATGTGCCTCACAAGAATAACATCACCACAGCCACTAAGTTCATTAAGAATTATTTGATCGCTGTCTTCATACTCAAATACTACAGGATCTTCCGATCGAAGAATAATAGTAGCGTCAGCTGGACCCAATTGTCTGACAACTTCCTGAAAAATCCTGTCGCGGTTGATTTCATTAACAGCAAAAGCTTCAATCTCAATTACTGAGACAACTGGTCGATGGTCACTTTGTTTCAGCTCGGCCCTTCCATAGTATGAACACCTTCCAGTAGTCCAGTCAGGTGGAGGAGCTGAAGAGCACGAAGTTGACATATTACCAAAATCATCTTTACGATACATTTAGTATGTTGATCGAATAATCGAACCCGTACTCTCAAAGTAAATAATAATTAATATTCTTACTCATGTCTGCCAATGGCATGCGACGCTTCCATAAGACGCGGTCAGTCCAGGCAGGAATTCTGCATTTCTCGCTTGTGTCATAATCCTCGGAAAACAGGTCGTACTTGTATGTCGGGGCAAAATTGATGTCCCCTTCTTCAAATCCTTCAAATACATTTCCTTTCTCTCTTTCTTTTGTTAACTGATCCCCTCTTAAAAGTAAAGGCCACTCATGTCGAGTGATTAGTTCTTTCACTTCCTCTCGCTCAGTATCGAGTCGGAAATTGAAGTCTCCACACCAAAAGATGTAGTCATGGGATTCTAGTGTTCGACCCTGTGAAATACAATTTAACAGGATTTTAATCATGAAGCAACTTTTGTACAGAATGTTCCGCTCAAATCGTACCATTGGAAAAACTATCTTGCGGCTGATTTCTGAATAATCATCACATCGTTCTTTTACTTGTGACTGTCCAGCTGCAAAATGAGAGCATACGAAACAAACAGAGGTGCTATAGACTACGAAACGAAGAGCCACCCCGCCTTTGTTTCCTGCAGCCCCTCCCATTCCAGTTTTGACTGAGTCTGTAGCAACATCCCGAATATGTGGAAGTAACTCAGGACGAATGAAGACAAACAAGCAGACCCCCACTAATTGCAACGATGTCAACAAAACATATCCTCGGTCTCGATTAAGAATTTTTCCAAGTTCTTCTCCCCATGCTTTCTGATTTTCAGTGCTACAGTAAAAACATCCATTGTAAAATTGTAATTGAATGTTTTTGAAACAAAACATTATTTGAAATCGTCATCGTACCTGGCTGCCATAATATTGCTTGCATTCAAATCGACGATCTCTTGGAATCCAACAGCATAGATGTCGGCTGGACGTCCAGCATCCTTATCATCTTCATCGAGGGAAACCAATGCTAAAAACATGGAAATAAAGTAAATTAGGCATACGAATCTTTGAAATTTGCACATATTATCAATGTCAAATATACTCAATATAGGTAAGTAAGAGATAACATACACGAAGATCGCCCAATTTTAGCAGCGTCGAGAAGCCAGTCGGATAATGATAAATCTTTGTAAACAACTGATCGAAAATGTTTCCCTCCGTTGACATTATATGTTCCCACAACAACTCGGAGACTCTTTGGAACCGTGTAGTCCTCCCATCGTTTCACCATTTGTCTCAAAATCATAGGCGGAGCTGAAATCAGAGCAGTTTTAATATTGAATTATATCGATTGACTTAAATTAGTATATTTACTAAGTGGACAAGTACCATGTAAATAATGAGGGGGTAATAAAGAACGAGAATAGCTGGTTAAGTCTGTGTTAAAGGTGTGCCCAAGCAGTAACACATCAATAGCTTCTTGTTTGCTCTGATCAAGCAAATTGTTTTGTATCGTTCTTGAAACAGATCTAGCCCCATCCATTAACTAATTGTTATAAGATAAAGACATTCTTTAACATTTAAAATAAATACTTAATTAAATCAGTTATAAAATCAAATTCAAAACAAATACTTACCTTTGAGCCACCTTGAATGGCTCCAGTCCCAGCGTAAATTTTAGATACCTCATTACCATTATTAATCCACATCTGTCTAAAATTTTCCTCGAATCTTGTGTAATTTTGAGATTTCTCCAGTAATCCCATTTCCCGTAACTGGCTTTCCAACACCTGTAAAATAATGTTTTTAATTGAAAATTTGAAAACCAATACTTGATTTTTGATATCGTTTTTGCTCCTGATGCTTTTCTGTTATGTATTTATGTTCCAACATCATGCAACGTGTATTGTTTCATAGTTGGAAAATTAAAAAGATGGACCAGAAAATTAAAAGAATACGATAGAAAAACAGCAACTCAAAAATATTGATAAGATATATAAATCTCCATACTTTGAGGCCGATAAAAGTTTGCACACAATTTGTTCGATCAAGGCAGTCCAAGCAGTTAGTTCGTATTGTTCCAGTTTGATTCCTACATTGAAACCCGAAATTAATTATTCTATATCATCGCTTAGAATCGGATTCGGTGGTTTCTTCATAAATCATTATAACTATACCTTTGTACTTTCCCTTGTTTGCCGTAGAAGAAGCCGAATTCAGCTAAATAAGGATTGATCCTATGTTCTAATCTATCTAGTCCCCTTGTTCCCCGTACTTCTTGATGGTAATCGAATAAGATATGAGGAATGTCAATATGATCTGGATTGTTTGTATGTTGGGACTGCAAGAAGAATTAGAAAAACGTTACTAGCTTTGCAATCAAGAATAAATGTATTTGTAAGAAGATTCTTACATGGAACAGTGAGGAAAGCATAGCCTCTCCTTCTTTGGAACCAACCATATTAGTTCCTAGTAAATTGACTATTGCTTGCTTTCCATAACGATCTTTTAATAGCTGTAAGTGACTCGCCAACGCCGAGCAAGCTGCTTCAGGGCCTCGTGACAGTCTAACCTTATGAGATCCAACCTTAAATAAATAAATAAAAGTTGTAATTGTATTTTAACGAAGCTCGGTAGAAACAGCAGTTATAAATACCGGGTACGAGTTTAAACTTTACCTGAACACCAGGCTGCTCCCAGAAAAGGGGCACAGAGCCTCTCGTCTGAAGAAATGAAGCAGTGTCCGAGTCAGTTGATAGAATTTGCTCCGTCTCCACAAAATTGGCGACATGACCATCATCATTTGTTCCTCTCACATTGAATCTGTACCGAGCAATTATCTTAAGATTCGTTCTGCTACTCAGCCTTTCCATAAATCAAATGCCATAGTGTAATTTTTAGTCAACTGTACCTCGTGCCAGCTCTTTCACAGCTGAGTCTGGAAATCACCGCAGCTTTGACATTCTTGACACCGGCATAAACCGTCTTGATCTCCACCGAACCGCAAGTCATTTTCAAAAGCCATTCGTTGCAATCAATCCCATACCGCAACAGCTGTAAGAACATTGTCCGATTCCTGTTAAAAATTAAATAACTTAACTGTTTACACGGTTGTGGATTCTTTAATTACAATTGCAAGTACTGAATAACATCAATACTTACCAGAAGAACCTGTTATCAGTTTCTGAAGCGTGAGTACGTCTCTGTTCACACAACGTAAGATCTAGATTTTCCCCGGATGACGTCCACGCAAAGTAGAACGTTCCTGAGTTCAAAACCTTCTTAATCTACAACAGGCAACAAGAAATCATCGACACACAGACCGGATATACTAGACAATCCTTCAAAATCTAGGATGACTTTATAAATTTATAAATTATAGCTACAGGCTTAACTGTCGATGCCTAGATTTTTGTTCTGATAATATGTACGTATGTACTTTTAAATATTTCAATTGAACTCATATACGAATCAACCAGATTAGAACTAGAGTTCCAAGTGTTACAACCACTAAACAAAAAAGATATAATGTACCTCAGCGAGTCGTTCGTCGTCTGAACAAGGAGCTTTCAAATTAATAAATGTTGTTTGGGTTATCCGGTATATTTCGGAGTCCATGATCTTGCCCATCGAAATCGCCCCACTAACCATGACAATGTACATTAAGGGATCGTCATCTGGAATAGAGGAGATCAAAAATTCTAATAATAATTTCTAGAACAAATCACACGAGATCTTAAGAGAACACAGCTTAGGCCAATCTACACTTTTTAGGTTATTTCTACAGCAACCGGAAACGATTTTACCTTTGCAGTTGGGTCCTATGATAGTTAGCAGCACAATTAAATAGTAATACATAATTTAAGAGCAACAATTAACGAATCTTTTCTTATCGATTCAATGTGTCAGAGCATACGTGACGTGACCCACCTGGGAAAAACTGAAGAACACCAAGGCAGCCATGATAAGAATCGACACTCTCTTGGTAATTTTTTCTGATGATTGCCACCTCCGGAGCAGCTAGAAACACAGATCAAACCCCATAGTCAATACGTACAAAGTGCATAGATCGATATTCGAAAGTGTCAGACGGAACTGACCACTGCCCCCCCCCCAAGTAAATGAAAATCTTACAAAGCTGGGCCACCGCATTGGACTCGAACAAGAGGGCATCATCCTTGTTCCGATGTCTCAAAATGACACTGTACTTATTAGGGCCGATAAGGGAGGCGATTCGAAACGGTTTCCCGAGCGCCATTGAGAACCCTGACTAGTTTCGACTCTCCAATATCGATTCGTCTAATCAAGCAGAAATGCCTCCGCCCACTCTCTCCTCTACTCTCCGTACACACAGCTAAATCATGTTGGACTTGAAGGTACTTGAACCATGAATATCCCACCCACTACAAAACCAAGAGTCCACACGACCTTCTCTAACCTTGTTCTGAGCTCATGGGAGGAGTATTTTTGAAAATAAATATTTAAAACTCCCCACAAGAGCACCAAAGGCTCATCATTGCCATCACAAAACAGTGGGATAAGATCTAAGAGATGGGAAGTTTCTCTTTTCCTTAAAGTGTAAAGGAACTGAGTGGGAACTTTTTGTGACTAGTCTGTCAGTTTGTCGAGTGTGACTCTTGATGGTTTGAGATGGAGATGGATTCCCTCACAAATTGGGGCTTGATTGCCACCCTCGTTAACTACTTGGATCACGTCACAAGGGAAATAAGTAAATAGAGATGATGATAATAAATATATTGAAGATTGTCCGGAGAGAATCCAGTGGAAGGTGGTGGTGGTGGTGGTAGTGGTGGTGTGTGATGAGCGAGTTGTAATTGATTGAAAAAGTAGTACGGAGGGGCCTGGCCTTCACTCTCTCTCTCTCTCAAGAACTACACGAGACCAACTCTCGATGGCTCCAGCTTATTCTCCAGCAAAGGATTGGAGACTTGGAGAGGATTTTTATTTAACAATTACTTAAAGAACCTCGTAGCCTCCGTAGGGCATTTGATAAATTAGCAAATTCCATGGATTTTTGTTGACTTAACTCGGTAGATAAATAGGAGTGAAGATGAGAAAATTATGCGGTTGTATCCAGAGATTTGCAATCCTGGATAAAGTTGTACTTACCCATGAGGTAAAAGAAGGATGGAAAGTAGGAGAAGAATTGAATGTTTGTAAGCACATTTTTATTGCTGGATAAGTTGGAGGATAAGGATTGTCGACATTCATGTAACGGCTTAAAAGGGTCGTGGGTTCATGCAACCTGGAGACCTGGACCAGCTCCAGGTTAGGATTTTAGGGTCTTGTCTTGAATTTTTGAAGCTATGGAATTTGTGCTGGAAATGTCCCTTGCCTGGGATGCTGGGAAACATTTTATTATGCCATTGGATTTAGCTTTTAAATATTTCACTGGTGTCTTCCTAAGTTTTAAGATTGGATGGATCCTTATTGTTTTAAATCCGATTAACTCCTCTGGTTTGCTCAAACGACTCCACTCTCTCGTGGCACACCCGCAGTCTAACTCAATAATGGATTTATTCCAGGACATACCAGAAGTCGGTCCCGGTGGTCATGCATAAGATATCGGAGCTGAAAACTAATTTTAACTCAATGTGAATGTCAGGAAATGCTGGAAACGCTCATGAAACGCTTGAAACAGATGCAGTACCTTTTAACTGAGACTAATGACCAGAGCCAACTTATCTAATTTTAACTATGTCCTCCAATATAATTTCAAACCCCTCATACAAATCGTAAGGTTTTGTTTCTTTCATAACTGAGCTAATATCGACTCATGGAAGGCATGGACACACTGACATTATTAGGTCTCAAGTCGCAGTAGTGGGACACAGCCGTGTAATCAGGGCCTGTTTAGCTCAATAGCTCAATAAAACTTGGGAGATCCTTACAATATGAGTTTGCTAATGTCATCTCATGCCCTTTGTATTTATGCGCTAAGCATTTGACTGTAGTGGCCCAGTGGGAACTTATTCGAATCGAATAAAGTTTCAGCTCATAAGATCATAGCTGAAAATATATTTTAAATGATGTGTTTAGGACTTTGGAAACAATTGCTGCATAATTTAGTCTGCAATAAGCGGGGGGAATTTTGCCAGGCGCAGGAAGCATTAAAGAATGAAATCGGAGCGTATTGCCCAGGTGGAATTTGGATCAGCTTTGGGGTTTGTGGGCAAATAAGCACAAGAGAGGCAGAGGTGGGTATTCACTCAAAGGTGATGCCAAAAATGATTTCACCTTTCTCTGTATTTTCACCGGGTGCACTCCAATCCAGTCTGCCTGTTGGCTCCATTGAGAAAGCAACGTAGACTGATTGGTTGCCTCATCTTCTGTTCAGAATGTGAGGACGGCAATTACGGATCTATCAACTTGTGTATAACCGAATTCCATGTTATTAGAATTTCAAGCCTCATACAACCTTCACAATGGTTTTCAAAAGTCAAGAATCTCCCAGCTGTGCAATCATATCGAAATTGATGACAAAGACCTACTCGAATCTTCTATGTAATCCTCAGTCGGTTCAGTTCTGCTCAAATGGAGTTTGGATTTAGGGAAGGGAAGATGTTAGATGTGAATAACTTGGGCCAGTGGGTTACAGAGAGGAACTTCAAAGTGGAAAACTTTCTCCGGAAGCATCTTCATCAGACTGACACTGGATGTACTAGGTTAGTTCAATTGGTTTCTAAGAATTTTTGTATTCAGCTAATGCTTAATCATAACATAACTACATTCACGAGGTCGGGCAAGAAGTATTTAGCAAGGCAGTAAACTTCTTTTTTTTACATTCTTCCAAGATGATGCCATTATATTACAGCTTAAAATATTTCTTCAATAGTTGTGGGTGTCTGTAATTTAATTTTATAGAAATCTAAGTATGACGGGTTTCCTGAATCACATTTTTATTTATTTAATCAAAACTTCCTTGCAATTTTTATTATTTATATTCACATCTCATAATTGAATTTTAAGATTAAGATAGGAATTTGGAAAGTAAATCCTAACAGTTATTTTTTCCCCGTAAATTTAAGCATTTTTCAAAGAAATCATCCCGGAAATCCCACATGCATACAGCCGATCAAAACCTTCTTAAATGGTGTGGATTTTTTAGAGAGTGCAACTCTGCCAATCTCGGGAAATATTTATATTTCCACAGGACCGTCTAGACAGCTACTAAAGTTAACTGCCCATTGATATCTACATATCTTCATAGATATAGTTTGTTTTGCAGGAAATAAGTATCTGAGCATAAGCTTAAGAATCTAAGATCTTGATTGATTTTTATACCATAAATAAATTGTTATTTTTTGTTTCAAAGTCAATTAATTTGAAACTCAAAATAGATTAGTAGTTTTAGCAGTCTGACTTCTTATATTACAAACAGATTAGTTGAGCCAAAATAACTAGAGTAAAAACAACTTTCGTTCCTCTCGATTATGTTTGACAAACCATTTGAAATGTCAATCCAATTATTATTTTTTTTACTCATCCGAGTACCTCGTATATGAATAAGAATAATTGGAAGGATGACACAGATCATTTGCTATGATGCAAGCTGTACCCAAAGTTCTAAAACTGATGACTTGAAATGTTTTACAAATATATTTGATATTTGCAGGTACTATGAGACCTGTGTCATTGAACGGAATGGGTCACTTCTACTGAAAAACATAATTTTGACAGACCAAGCCCTACATTTCACAGAAAATCCTCCAAAAACCTTGAGTCTCTCCATTCCTCTTTCAGACATACAAGACGTCAGTCAGGTAAGATCTCTTTCTTATACAAATGAGCTTTACAAAAAAAAACCCTACGACCTCCATAAAAATATGTCAAAATAAACCGTATATGAGATTTTGTAAACTTACACGCCCCCATTATAAAAGCAAAAAAAAATCTTTACAATCTCTTGACCGATATTAGAAATTACCGACTATATTCAAAGCTGAAGTTAACTTTAAAAAATTAAGCATCCATGCTTGCCAATACACTGAGATTAACGGACTCTGTGCTGTGGTTGGACGAGATTACCACACAGAGAAATGTGTCCAGGATTTTATCCATGGGGACTTTCGTCTCGTATATTTTCCGTCCCAGACTATTCCATGTGCATATTTCATAATCATTTGCTTATTCCTTGAAATGGGATAAGACCACAGGTAGTGGCATTGGAAAGGCCAATATTGTCAATGTGATCACTATCTGTAGCTGACATGCAGAGGGATTTCTAATATTTTCTCCCTTTTGACAGTCAATGTCAAGGTATACAATTCATCTTAGTACGTATGCATAGGATCCATCAATTGAATATGCAAGAGGTCTGTGTATTTGAACAAAGAGCCGGTGTGGCTTTATAATGGACTAGTTCCCCACTGTGTGTGCCCATGTAAGCATTCATATTTAATGGAGTATCATTTTTTATTCGACTTTCTCCAGAAAGTAAAGGTTGAGAGGAATATTCAATGAATTTTCTTATTTTTCTCCATCAATGTCCAGCTTTGTAGTAGGACTCACTTTATGAGCTCCTCCATATTCCGATCACCAATAGAACAAGGAAAGAAATATCGATATTTTTACCTTTGAAATGAATTCCTTGGCTCGTTTGTCTTAGGTAATTTTCTCGCTCAAGGTGAATCTAGTCTATTATAAGTTCAATGCCGAACAATTCAAATAGTAGCTTTTTTACCAATTCAGTCTTTAGAAGGGGATTAAAAAAAATTCAAAACTAAAATTTAATCAAGTGGATCATTTTGCTACTTTAAATTAGCTCCAAAGCATCGATGACCTTTGCATAATTCTTATCAAAAGCTGAGATTATTGTTGGCATTTTGTGGCTCTGACCAGTACGTTTGTCTGATCTCGATCAATACTATAAATTGGGTTCCTTGAAGTCGAAATGAATGTCTCTCTTACAATGGCAGTTATAGCATTGAGCAGTATTTTTGTTTAAAGCTGCACTGAAGCTTTTTTTATTGAAGTAGTTGAATAATATCAGATAGGAACGTTCAGATAACAGTTTAAGTAGATGAAAGTTGTATTTTCTGTTGTGCACACTAAATTATTTAATGTTCAGTTTACCTAGAACCGCTCGATTTGCCAAACTAGAAAAACCGCTGGTAAATGCTAAACTAAACTAAAATTATTTGACCTAAAATATTTAAAGGGCTTAGAATTAGTATGCTCTTATGACTAAGCAGTGGACTGGTTTACTGTACTTTGAAATAAAAGCTTTCTCCATAAGTCACAAAGCCAACAATTTTTCGTATGTAAAACTTGGCTTATGACTAGTTATGACAAAATTCAACAAATTCAAACCTAGATGCATGCTCTTGTATACCCGCTGGTGCTATTAATTAATTAATTAATAATAAAGATTAATACTAATTAATCTTTTAAAATAACAATAAGACCACCTGGAAATTCCCATTCCTTAAGAAAATACTGGGGAATCTTTGATGCTTTGTATTTAGTATATAACTCTATGGATGCTGCTTAGTTAAGAACTGCACGTGATTGTGTTTGAAACTAAATCCGACTTGATTTCTAAGTACTAATCTAATAATGCGAAATCCCACACGGACATCCACTTGATAAGAACAATGGTATTTTAAGGAGCTGAGAATGTGGGTGAGAATGGAACCATTTTCCAATTGCGTGTCAAGTAAAGGCTAAAAGCTATGCAAATTTCCCACTCGACATCTTTCAGAATCAAATCCTCAACGATTATAGCTAGCTGTATGGATCAAATAGCCCGTGGGTCCGGCCAGTGGGTCCAGTTGATCAGTATCATTCAAAAAAGGGCTCTATTCAAAATTTGATTTACAATGGCACAAGTTATTCATGAAAACTGTGTTGTGTTCGTGAGAAAACCTTGATCTTGTATGGATATCCCTAGAGTAGTAGAGAATGGCTTATCATTAAGAGCTAAAGACCTTGATTCGACTTCCAAAAGATTGGCTCGACTCTTTCTTCTGAAATCAGTCGCACTTTGAGGCTCAAATGTTCGGAACCACCATGCGATCTTCTCATTAGCACTCTGTTACTAATTCAATCCTATTACTTTAGCTTTGAAGGGGGTGGAAACACGCGTGTACAATTAATAGCATCTCCCGAGGTGCTGGAGTGTTTATAAATTCTTAGTACTACGTTGGTAGCATAATGTTTTAGTATAAATTATAGAACCCGGGTCTTGAACCAAGTATGAAAATTTTTAGTTCATAATAGACTAGATGAAATCCCAATGATTTCAATTTCAAATGTGAGGGGTAGGAATATAAAGGTTGGAGGCTGAATTTTTTAAATTTATCATCTTGAAAATTTGGGAGATTTTTTATTTTCTTGGACTGGAGGGATCCATTGCTGATCAAAGTTAGTACAAATCAGAATTGAGTCTAAAATCAGGGCAAGGAGGTTGGATTATTATTAATTTTGTAAAGCTTTGTCCTCATGTTTTGAAATTCATAAAGTTCTTTGCCCTCTTATTTAGCCATGTCTCCAAAACAGATAAATGCTGACATGATATGCGTTATTAAACTAAAAGCCTTTTGGCTCATATCTGATTGTGAGTGCTCATACTGCTCATCTTCCTACGATATCCCGTCAAACGCAAAACAAATGCCAGACCACTTCCTTCTGCCCCATCAGTCCCTTTTCACTTTAGTTCTGATCGATCGAATTGAGAAATGATTGGGGAAATCTTTCTTTGTCATCCAGATGATTGTTTTATAGTTACCAGACACGACCACAAATATATTCGCCCATAAATATGCAAACAACGACGAGGCCTTAAAACGGTCGGATTTATGATGGCTACTGATATGAATTGTAACTTCTTGCAACTGGCCAAACTCACGAGGCTCGTACTCGTGTATTACTTTTGAGCCAAGACTCTATAACCTTGACTCCTGTCCTGCTTGAAACATTTTAGAATTTATATAAGAGCAGTAGTGATGCTTCAAGTTCAACTTGGGTAATCGATTCGATTATCTGATTCCACACGGGGTAGGACTGTCCTTGCTATTTCCCCGAGACTATGCTTCTTTTTTTATTTTGCAATAAAATGACCTCCACATCTTAAATCTTGAATATTTTAGCTGAGAACAATAGGAGTGGAATATGGGGAGTTTAGAGTTGGCTTAAAGGCATATTAGCTTGTTGTATCAAAGGTGGGTTGGATTTTGGATTATCGGATGGGTCAGAAGGTAGGGGCGGATTGGATTATGCTTTGAGTCATATATGGACAGTATTGAGTTGAGCTTGACATATCCCAAATGATTGCATGATTGTTTATTCATCAGTCACCCGAGCGAACGTTGAATGTCAGTATTGGGTAGACGAAAATCGGTTTCAAGTCCAATGCCAATACACACACCCGGTTCAAGTGTTTGTGGCATTGGTATTTTGTGGCCATGTATAAACAGGTACAGGAGCCATATGGATCGTGTAGGTACTTTACTGATTTATCCTTAAAAGCCTGTATTTTAAATTTTGATATCCTCAAAGACTCAAGGTCCTTATTAATTGGCTCGGTAGTGAATTATTTAGTCAAGTAAATGCTTGTTTGGTTACGGTATGAACGAGACTGCAAGAAGTTTGGGTTGAATTGATGCTACATGACTTTCTTATCACTATTTTTTAGATTCTGATTTTCCTGTAATTTTAAGATTTCTTTAGCGTAGGAACTGTTAATTAAAAATCAATATAGTGACATTGAAGTCAATGAGGCATCCAGTTAGTAGTTTAAAATGTTCTAACTACATAAAAATTCCCAGAAAAAGACTCAAAGATCTAAAACCCCCTCGTCTTAATGTCGATTTTTAATGTTTAGCCTAAGAGATAAAATTGTAGTTTTTTACGAAACGTTTTCAAAAATTCAAAATTTTGCAATTACTTTTTCAAAAATCACAGACTACATAAGCAAAGCAGGACGAATAATTAGCTGAAGCCGTCAATTAATTACAGCTTAGCAGTCTGTTCAAACGATATCAAGTCTTGAATGAAGTTGTCAAATGCTAAAAACATGTCACATGTCACATGTATCACACATTTCATTATTAATAGTAAAATATCATTTGTCATTATTGTGTGGACTATTTCAAATCAATATGGAGGTTGAAAACCTTTTTGAAACATATCATATGTCAATCTAGGGATGTCTTTTCGTGTTAGATTAATTTAATTCACACTCATGTAAGACCCACGTATACAAGCAATTTGTTGACACGCAGAACTGGGCAACTTTTCCTTTGAAACGATTTTTTAAACGATGGTTATAGCTGTGTCAGTGTGGACAAAGTCCTGAGTATTAACCAAACACCAACACCAGAACATTCCTTTCGGTATTGCTAATGCATTTTCCTTAAGTCCACATTGGCCCAACCAACCCCTTTAATCTTGTAGTTTGTACTGCTAGTGTTGAAGAACTATATTCTAGATTAGTATAAATTTAGAACCCCATGGACGATACGAAAAATAAGCTTGTTCGGTCTAAAGGGCCAATTTTGAGCAATTCATGAATTATATCTTGGAACCGGGTAACTCTCCTTGCTCGGCAACAAAAGTTCATGATTGTATAAATACATGGTGGAAAGTGTGGATTAGCTAGTAACAGTTGGTAGGTACTAGTCTTGTTTGTCAGCTAATTAGCCGATTAGACCTGGAGGGACATTTACGGAGCCATCCTCATACCACGGAATAAGAATAAAACTCATGAGTACCAATTGAGGTTTTCAATAGCCCCCACTGGGTGTAGTTGTCTCTTAGTCGTCAATAACTAATTAGTCAGACTGATTACTCGAGGTTAAGGTTGCTTCTATTTACTTTGTATTCTTTTGTCAAGGCAGCCTCTTGAATGCTCAATATGGCAAGGGCGGACAGTTGGCCAAATGTCAATAAACTAAAAGGCCTTTGAATTCAGACTTGAGAAATTAAAGGAAAGCCCAATAATAGCCAAGCTCTCCAAATATTAACTTTCTCTTGCTGTTTCAACGAAATATGAACAATTCTAATAAATTGTTGTGCTATTCTTCAAATTCCTGAAAGCCCTTTGTATTCCATTGCTTGAGGAACAGTTGAGCTTTTGATAAACCTCCATTTTTGATATAATTACCTTGGCTCAAAATATATCTACCTCGAGCTTGTCTTTAATATTGGGTTAAAATGCGGTCAACTTCTTACTTGTAATTAACTGGAAATAATCCCTCGTTTTTCTAAATTAGTACGACAAAGCTCAAGGACAAAATCTATAATGACCTGTAGAGAGCCATACTGCTTAAAAGTACCTAATGACCCTTTCCCATACCCAACCGCCTTTGAGCAAAGAATTGCGTAGCCGTTAAATTCATACCCCATGATTTATGAGTCACCTTTAAGAGATTAACCTAGACTTGATAGTTTTGAACCAAATATTTAGACCAGCAAAGACCACAAATGCGTAGACACATAAAAGTTATTCCCAAATGAGTACAGCTCGCAACCTTTATGATGTCACCTCCGTGAACTACACCGAATTTCATCCCTCTTGGAAAGTTCCAGAGAATTTAAAGTTTTCTCCGGAATCTCAGCACGCCACTAACCTTAATCGGTGCTTAGCGTGTCTGGAACTCCTTATGTATTACTTATGTTTGCATTTGACTATCGGCAGCCTAATTCAATCAGGTTTCTTGCGAAAACCCTCTTATCTAATAATTTCTTACTAACCTACAAAGTGTTCACTGGATATTCCACTTTAAATTGGAGAATATGTTTATGAATCCAATTTATCTTTGTTGTTGGAGACATTGAAAAATAAAGCTTGCACTAGATTAGATAAAATGCTTTCTCTTGCATCGGCTATTGGTTTAAAGCAGATTTAGATGGATTTAGACTGGAGCTGTTGAGCTGTTGACAGTTGGACGGTAGATTGTGATTCCAACAATGATAAGTGTCGTTCGGTTTGGGGACTATTATAAATGGCATTGTTGATCGAAAATTCTATTTATGGAAGAGAAGATTATAGAAGACGGGATTGATTTATTTTCCTTTTCCCCTTGTAATCGGAAATATTTGGCTCAGATCGATGAAATCTTTTGTGTTACCGATTTCAGGTAGCGGATCGGAAAACGCTGATAAAAGGTGGGAACAATAACGCGTATATTTGTCAGCATATCCGTTTGGTCTACAAAGTGGACACCAAAGCCCAGAGAGGAACCAAGAAATCCTCCAGAGGGAAAGAAATAAAAATAAAAATCCACCCTCATGATTCCGGTGTGGAAATTAGCCAGAGTTCTCTTCACTCCAGTGGTCTCAGATTCTCAAATGCCACTTCTCCAGACAGCACTTGCAGCAGCAGTAGTTTCAGTAGCCGGAGTGTAATTTTTTCAGCCCCTGATGAGTCGTGGTCAGCCGACTCGAGAAAATACCCCCAGTCTGCTTCATCATTTATGTCCGATCCGGAAACGTCGGCTGCATCGTCGGACATGTCACGTCAATCAAGTAGCCTGGACCATTCGTACATTCCCATGGCTATTTATTATGCCTACGAACCAATTATAGCTCCGCCAAGTCCTAGACGAAGTCGAATAGGCATGACCAAGTCATCATCCATGGGATTGTGTATCCTTAATGTGAATGCAAGCTACGCTCAATCTTTGTCGGAAGAGTCTGTGGGAACCCTCTCGTCTTCGCCAGGGTCCTTGAAGGTCATCTCAGATTTGAAAGAGAGCCATAATTCGAAACCGTCTTCCAGAAGAAGTGATCTGCGAAACTTTGAAAGTAGGTCAGAATATTCCGACGCTGGACGAGACAGTCCATTGTTTAAGAAAGTAATGAATGGGAAATCCATGGACTACAAACGGAGTAGAGGACTAAAGTCCAGCAGGGGAGTTGTTGATAGTCGTGCCAGCTTCTTGGTGGAACAGAGGCCGTCCAGGAGTCAAGACGGTGATGAAGACAGGAAATCCACGAAATCGGAGGCTCCCCGAACCAAAAAAGATGGTCAAGACCAGCAAGAGAAAAGAAGACCGAGGTCAGTTGATATTAGTCAGCTGTCAAATCTACGGAAAAAAATACTTGGCAAGGTTTTCGGGGGTATGAAAGACGGGGCTGTAAGTAAGACTTCATACAAAGGCTCAACACCCGATCTCCTTCGGCTTAACAATAGACGTGAATCACTGGACGTTAAGCAGGAAGACCGTGACGCCTTGGCCGACGGCAAAAAAATACTCGTCCTTAATGTGTATCTGTACCAGCCCAAGTCGGGATTGCTCAACGAATTATTTCTATTCTGGAATCGGCACTCACTGGTAAGTGAAGATGATGGTTAGTCTTTCATGTGCATTAATCAGGTTGGTCCTGATCGATTTAGTCTCTGGTGGGATTTTGATTAGACTTTATCCCTCGTATATTTGTACACCTTTAAACTATACTTACGAGTCAATACGACTGCATTTGCATCCAGTTAACGATTTATTTTCTCCTGTATTTGTGTGCCACTACAGAATTGCATGATGTTGATGGAGGAGGACACGAACATATTAGGAGAATGGGATGATGGTAAATTGGTGAATTGTCCAAGTTTGCGTGCAGCGGAGAAAATGTACACGAAGCTCTCCCTTCGCTGGAGTCCTTTCGACAACTCCGTATGGACAAAGTCAGTGCGGCGTGGAGAAAGTTTCCCATCAATTTTGTCCAAACTCGGTGACCTTGATAGAGCTCTTAGGAAGTACGATCATCTCAAAAGACTTTGCTGGAAGGTGAGTTTCTCTTGTGTTTCTTTGTACAAGTTATCCCATGCAATTATGACCTTTAGGTCCATTCACTAAGTTTTTGTTATTAGGCTATTATAAATTTAAATAATTAATTATATTAGGGGAACTTTTACCAAAATCAGATCGTTCTTCGGGCATTTTCGATAAATAAATGGTATATTAGATCATTGGGTAGTTAGAAAGTTAGGATACTGGAATATAGACCGGGTAGTATGTGATGATGACGGTGATGGGGGGAAAATATAAGAACGTTTGCATAAACGCCGTTTCTTGTCTTTGATTATCTGAAACCAATAAATACGTTGGGAGTCACGCTAAGGATTGAAAGGAAATAATTCTCCATTCACCTCATGGAATTCGACACGAGTGCTGAGAGTCATGTCACTCTAATGTACGTAAACGGTATTGAGAGTCTGTCCTACTAAATCCCTGTGGATTGCTTCTGTTTACTTTCCCTTTACACCTTCGTGTAAAACCCGATAGCCTAGTTTGTTTCCCATTTTCCTTGATGACATGCCACTGTCTCATCCTATTATTTCCAATGGATTAATGACCGAAAATACCAGCTCAAATGTCTACCTTTCATAAGTTGACAAATATTTTAAACTTGTCTACTCGTTCAAAGCTATTACTTTCATCGTAGAACGGAGAAAGAACTTCAACAAACTATTGAGGCAGATAATAAGCATATGATTATAGATTGTAAAGATAGCACGGTCCAAGGCTTCCTTTATGAACCAACAGAACTGGGACATGCTGGCCAACCTACTGGGCATCCTTAAGCTCTGCACTACCCGACAGGATCTCACAGAGGAGGAGGAAGATCACTTTCTAGAAAAAGTGTCCGCCTTTGCTGTGATCATGGACATATTTCGCTTGATGTACGAAGCATGTGGGACACGCTGGTTTGTCCAAGGCTCCAAGTCGGACACATTTACTGAAAATAATAATGACAGCGAGGGGAACTATTACCAGAATCAAATGCTACCAAATACCCCAGACCCCGTCCCTATTAATCTTCAGCAAGTTACCAGTTTTTTGCTTAAGGCCATTTTTGAATCTTCAATCATTCCTCATGCTGGGATAGCTGGGCGGATTGAGATGATAGAGATTGTCTGTGATCCGCAGAAATTTGCTGGAGGACATTGGTGCTACCGTCCAGATTCCAAGGTTTTTTTAAGATGAATCCATTCGAGGGACATTTGACGTGGATTTTGGGTTTTATTTATTTGTGTTTTTTTTTTTTAATGTAGGCTATCAAGCTCATCACAATGGGACATAATGCCTCAGTGGCCCTTTTGCACGAGATACTCTCCATAGTTCATTTTTCATCCAAGGACAATGAACGTGTCAAGTTCATGTCTCATCTACAGAATCGTCCGATGGTAAGGGAAAAATCGATTGGATTTGGATATCCAAGAAACCTTGAGCCTTTGACTTTAAACACTTTGTGGGGTGGGACTGATTGTTGACTAATAGTCAATAGGAGCTTTCTGTGCAATTGTATGCATAAGTTCTCGATAGTTTGATGGTGGAAGGATTTTTGACTCATTGTTTTTGGTTTTTGAATTTCCATTGAAAATTGAAATTTTTGAGCCTATGGAATCTTTAGGTTTGAAATTTGGATATATTTTGTATTCCATGCTAATAAATCTAATTTAGATTTAACCCTATATTTGGGTCAAGATAGATTTTATGCTAAAATTTCCCTTAGTAGTCTGACACAAAACTATTTATATTCACAGTGGCATTATAAATTATAGATAAAGAGCTTTCAGGTTCTGCATTTAAAAAAAATCTAATTATTCCGCCTTTCTTCCGAGCTCTCTTTGTATTTTATTTTGTATTGTAGCCTATGTCCATTGAAATCCCTTTATTTGACTGCGGGAGTTTTATTGAGCTCCGAGAGGCGGGTTATCGGTGGCAGTGATTTCCAACATTCTAACTCTGTTTGTGTGTCGATCCATTTTTTGTATTAAATTCCCAGTTTGCTCAGGGAGAAAGGTGGAAAAGTGAATTGAAAAGAATGTGAATATTTTTCTGAACAGGAAGCATATGCGAAGCTCAGTGTGACTCAGGTGATGAATTTGCTGTGGTCAAATGGACGTACTATTGGGCCATCCCAAGCCGTCCTTCTGTATCGACATGTGTCGGTTCTGAAAACTTTATTGGTAACTGTACCCGAGCTTAAGAGCTTTGTTCAAGACACCTTTTGTGAAGAATTTCGGTAAGTGGATCATGTGCTCTATGTCCTTTTATGAGTTATTGAATCGGAATGACACTATTACAACCCGTAGCGTCCCTTATACTATCCTCTCCATTCGAAAAATATCAGAAAAAGTTTCGAAAGGGCAAGGCCCCACTCTCTTTTCCTTATTTGATTAATGGTTCCAAGATGGGCTTAAAGTGTTTTAAGAAACTTGCATTTTTTGAACAAGCCCCAGGAACTGGAAACATTCACACACCCATTTATAAATAGTTCTTGTTATAACCTTGTCAAGTAATTCAAGGATAGCACACGTGAAGAGTTTATGCATTTATCCCGAGTTCTCAGCCTATGGCAGAGGAGAATAAATTATTTATTAAAACTCTAGAAAAGCTGGCACATTTAAATGCCATTTTCCAACAGCTCACTTGAATTTTCTTTGTGAGCCTTTTTTATTGCATGTAATATTGAATATTGGGAATGAGTATATAGAATTTCAAACTCCTTCAAAGCCTTGGGCAATAATGTTAATTGTTTATGAAATTTTCAGAGCAAATGTCTGAAAGGTGTGAATAATTCAAGTTTCATCAAAATAATTGCCCAATGTTTCTTTCTCTCCCTGTCTTTAAGGTATTTTGTTCATGGAGAAATCGTGAATAAGAAAATATCGGATCGATATCCCCTCAAGCCCAAGCTGCTCGCAACCTGTGAAGAACTTCGCCAAGAAATTATTGGAAAGTAAACACACCTGGACCCTCGGGCTAGGAATTATATGTATTGCAAGGCTGATAACACAAATTCAAATCTTATTGCTCGTATCATAAACTATAAACAAAGAAAATATTATGAATTGTCACTAAATAAAACACGTCTCCTCCCACTACAACCCTCCATGAAAATATATGTCAAATCCCCCCCGTAAATTTATATCAAAGTATCAATAAAAAGTACCTGGACAAACAATTAAACGACTATCCTACATTTTTACGATTTAGACGTACACACAGTTTTTTCTCATCATTTCCGTTTCTGACTTCTTATTTATAAAATTTCATTCAATTCAGAACATTGAGAATTGAAATGAAATGAAAAGTTGGGGGAGCCGTCATGGGTGAAGAAAGGCTTCACTTGATGACTACAAAGCCGTATGGACGGCCAATTTCGTACGCTCGTTATATTCTGCGCATATCTCATCGTAATAAGCTTCGAAACCTTTTTAGGGCTACCAAGTGAACAATGGGGTCATCAATTCTACTCTGATTTTTAAATGTGTCAGCAATCGTCAATATTCTATTTGATTAGGATTTTGCATGAAAGATTGATTCAGAGGCCGTTCATCCAAAGTGTTTCCCCATGACACAGCCACACAGCCCCTTGCTTTATCTGAGTTAGATCTTTGTGGAAAGGAGGAGACGAGTACCGAGTGGGGCTACTACTAATCGCATGTTACAAACAATCGGATACTTAAACTAGAATGATACACAACCTTAGACCTTAGAGACTAGGACAACTAGCCATAGGCCGGCGGTACTTTGGAGCCTATTTATTTAAATTTTCGATCAAATATTTTTTTCAGTCACCCGACGGTCTAAGTTTTGAGGATTGTGTTGAAAAGTTGGGCTCCAGGCCGACCTCATTGAATTATTGTTAGTCCTTCCTTAATCGAGATTTCAGTCCACCCAATGAAATTATGCTGTTTAGAAAAGTTCCCAATCTCCATCAGATCAAGATTACGTATACGGGGATTTTATTATATCGTGGAACGTTATAAGTTGAATAACTTGATATCGTTAAGAGCTAGTAAGGCATAACTTAATTTAAACGAACTATAGTGATTAGCAACCACAAGAACTACTGGCTGGCACTGCTGATTTTAATTGAAGTGTGTCCCCTCCACTTCCATTCGAGTATCCGTTTGTGTGACCACTCTGCCTCAGCATGACTTCCACGAGGAATCTGTAATTTAAAACCCAGGGGATGAGTACATAATAAATTTTATATGTTTCATACGGGGCTAAATCATAATATATTTTTAGTTTTCGGTAAATTGAGAGGAAATTTTATGTACAAAAAAAATTAGCTCTAGGCCTACCTCATGGAATCATTAACCATAAGTCCTTCCTTGGCCGAAGTTTCCGTCCACCCAATGAAATTATGCTCTTTATAAAAGTTTTCAATCTCCATCTGGTCGACCTGCCGAGCCCCGATGTCACACTTGTTGGCAAGGAGCATACAGGGAATAGGGCTTCCGTCCGGTAACATACACTTAGAGTCTACATCCTTTTTCCATTTCAATGTATTCTGGAAGGAGTTTTTGTTGGTGAGGTCGAACATGATGATGCATCCATGGGCATCCTTAAAGTACACTCTGGTCATCCACGTGAACCTTTCTTGACCTGAAACAATAGAAATAAAATTCACCTTGACTACTTTGCTCAAGCTTCTGCAAGATTTAATCGCAATTATAATTTCCGCCTTGTCTACCTGCAATGTCCCACAACTGGAGCTTGACCGTCTGGTTTTCTGACCACTTGATAATCTTGAGAGCAAAATCCACACCAACAGTTCCCTTGTAATCTCTCTTGAATGAATCTTGAACATAGCGTTGTACATACGACGTTTTCCCAACCGTGGGGTCTCCAATGATAATCACTTTGAATAGTTTCTCACTCATCGTGGCCCTTGGTGTAGATTAGCCGGGGCGGGATTCGAAATTCGTTGGAAATGGCAAATTAAGATGATCGTATCTCACAAATCCAGCACAGTTCTCTTGGACAAAACATATAACATTCTTAGAGTTAGTTACGCTGCTAAATTCCAAGGCCTTGTAAATATAGTGTTTCCTACAGCTAAAGCCACACTGGTAGAACAAACACTTTTAGATTCGGAATATTTCTTTACAATGTTTTCGAAGAGTTAGAACTGAGTTAGCATAGACAATAGGATCCTGGTGACCCTTGATTTACCCTTATAGCTTATAATAGAGGTTAAGTAGTTTGAAACGGTCTCTAAATACTGATAATCTAAAGGGATTTGGTCTGGATTTAATTCTAGATGCACTTCTTGTCCGAGGACTGAATGGATTTCAAGTATCCTAGTCCAATGAAATCATGAGGGACACTAAAGAGTAAACCAACCACATTTCCAGCTGGAATAAAGATTAGTTTATGTAAGCAAAAAATAGGACAGGTATGCATGGGAGGTATATAGGCCCTATATATTTTTCTGCATACAAGCCTCACGCTTTCATTATTAACAGTCCAAACAAGCTGAGCAACATTAGACTATTTTTTACGCGTAATTTATGCTTCATTATCATTATGCAAACGGAGATACTATTTAGCAGTTAGCAGTACGTATACGGGCTCTTTGGCGAGCCACTATGCCATCAGCCAATGCTCTGATAATGTATTTGCACTTACTATCATGGATGTATTTACGGTTGCCCAATACGATTCCGATAAATACTCATCGATCTGATTACAAAGAGGCTAGGATTGCCGATGCTGCTAAGAGAACATGGATCAATTAATCACCACGGGGATTGGTCCTCCAGAATATCAACTGAGTTATAACGGATATCACATTTTGGAAAGGAATTGGAAGATTTGAATTAGCACGTTTAGTATGTATTATAAGGGGCGACGTCTGAGATGAATGAAATATCTTGATTATCGTGTCTGGCATCATGAAATCTACCACAACAATTTGAAGGCTACAAGAAAAATTGTGCAATACTTTTTGGAACACCTCAACCTAGTCCTATAGCTTGTGGGTGGCTAGGTTAGGATTTAGAATCGCTAGGATTTGGAAAAAAAATCCACACTGCACCGAAATCTAATAAATTTCTCTAGCATGGAAAATGAAAGTCAACTTATGGTCAACTTATTGTGCGTTCAAACTGGGTCAAGATCAAGACGATTTTTTGTTATAACCCGAGAGGAAAAAATACTTAGGATATTTGAACAACTGGCATATTCACTGAAGGAAGCTTATAATGACAGTCCTTGTTCCATCCATGCCATTGCAAAGCTTAAGCTGGAGATGTGCAAAAAAATATAGTAATTTTTAAAAGCAGGATTTTAGGCAAACCTGCCGGATGGTCACGATTTCTACATCCGCCTCCAGTTTCTTTAATAAAATCTGCAAGGACGAAGGGTGCAAAGCCTGAGAGGTCATCATGTTTCTATATTTTCTCAACCTCCTTACGAATGCTTACATGTGCAATAAAATTAGCCCACTAGGATTGAAAATGGATAAGGTGGCATTTAATGTCAGTTAAGATGACACTTTTGTGAACCGGTTCATAAATGCGGTCGAATCTAATAAATCATGAACGGACCTTTAAAAATTCATGTACTGCTCCTCATTTTATAAGAGTTTCTGCAATTTCTAAATCTAAAGCTGGAAAAGTATTTTTTGGATCCACTCCTTAAATCAACTACCAAACAATGTGTCTTCCTTTATTGTATTTGGATTTTTTTTAGCCCCACGATATGATTGCATTTAGAATGAAACTGAAGCTGAAGTAATTGAAGCAGAAAGAGGACATAAACTATAAAGCTAACCTCTCTCAAAGTATTTGTATGCAGAGCTCATTCATCTAATTCCTGCCTCTGTTCATTCCAAATGCATTCGCGAAGGGGGATTTCTGCTGTTGTCCACCAAGTAAGAAGGAGGACACCCTTCCTTTCTACAGGTTACGAGATCCCTTCGAATTCGCTGATGCATACATAACTGGGTAAGAAAGAGAGTTACATAAGAAACTGGTTTCTTAGGCAGTGTCCATTTGTATTTGGAACTCCTTAAGTATGCTAAAGCCACTCTAGTGGTTTCCTTACATAAAGTTTGGTCATCACAATATTTATTCCTTAACCTTCAAAGATGTTCATGTTTCTTCCTTCTTCTTCCTCCATGTTGAAATGGGGCTGGAGAGATTGATTAGTTGTTAGTGGGGCTGGGAGTTTGGGCTCGGGGTGCTTCTTTGTATTATTCCTAAGTTGTTGTCTCTGTTTTGATGAGCCTGTTGAATTATAAGCTGCGGATTACAGGTTAATTCGTTTTATTATTTTACCAATAATAAATTGCTTGGCTGGCATGGGGGTTAGGTTGGATCTGCCTGCACCAACATTCTTAGATATCCATTTGTGCTTACATTACAGATACAGAGTGGGCCTTAGTTTACCATAAATTCACAATCCTTCTCCACACGACTTGACCAAGAGGAAATTATCTCGACTAATGACAACTTTCAATCGAATAAGCCTCTAAAATTTCCCTAAAAATGGACGGGGTTACTTTTTGTTACATGCTCATGGATTTGTATGGGAAAATGAATTCTAAAATATTTTTAATTATCATATCTTTAATTTCCCTTGTGAATATTATGGTCTTTAGTGATTGGAATTTTGTAGTTGCACCTCAAATGGTCTTGTTTTCGAAGGCAATCCTTGTTCTTACATCCACGCCCCGCCTTGAAACGCACTGGACGAGATAATACGTTGAAAGTGAGATATCCATTACCCTCTCGCCTGCATTTTTTCCCATTTCCGCATTTCAGCAGATCAGCTCAGATTTCCAGCCAAAAAAATCAAACTCCCTGGAGCAGTATGTTATTTCTTGTGATGTAAGTGTAATTCGGTAAGAGTGGTAAGCTATTTGCGTGGGAAGTGGTTATATAGGATAAATAGACATTAATCATACGGAAAGCATCACGAGCCTAGCTTATCTTTGCACCATCATCGTATCCACCCAAGATGAACAGTTTTGTAACTTTTGCACAGGCTCTTAAATGCCACAATGTGGCGTTGACACGTTGTTGATGGATGAGATATTTAAATGCAAAAAAAAAACCTTGTCCTCCTCAGATTCAGTTCTAGTCTGTGGACAATCGACCATACCTTTGTTCTTGGTTTTTGTAAATATTGAAGTAAAATTATCCTTGTTTGCATAAGAGCTTGCTTGAAATTTAAATACTCAATAATGCATTTTCCTCTCCCTTTGGATTTTTAATTTTAAAGTGGCTAAGTGGCCAGAGTTCATAGTGACCAACTGCCACACAAATCTAACTATACATATGATTACAAAGTTAAAGGATTCATTGGCTAGGATTCTAGATTTTGTGGCAATTAATTAACCCACAATTCAGTTCCATTCTAAGTTTTGGGCATGTGGCATCAGTGGTCATTGGCATAGCAGACATTATATGCTCGATCTCTTTCAAAATTCCATAAATCCCAGTTGATCAATACAACTGGGGTTTATTTGATAATAATCTCACAACCCAAGCCCAATTTTTCGTGTAAAGTCTCAATAATTATTGTAGCCAATAAAAAAAAGTGTAATGATAAACTACAACCGTGGACTTTGATAATCTTAAGGATTCTTTTTCAACCGAAGTAAGTAGAGTCTACTCATCTGTGCTTAATGATTCGTTTTTCAGTTGCTTCATATTGTATCTCATCTACAAAGGGATTTACAATACTAATTAGATGAAGGGGAGTCATCAAACCGGAAGATCGGCTCTGAAATGAAGATGCCTTCTGTCTCACTCCAGGAGGTCACCGTTGTGTCTCTTTTATAGCATCGGTGACAAAAGTAAATCCCCTGTAAAACTCTCCGTTCCCGGGTGCATAGGGCAGCTAGTAAGGCCACGAGCAGGTAAAATCCTAATGATAGAAGGATGAGAATCAACTCGGGTGATGAAACCGTCGGAGAAATGATTTGCATTTGTCAAGCCAGAACTAAAGAGAGCCTTAAAAGTCAGAGGCATCCGATTAAAGGAGGCTTTTATTAAATGCTGAATTTAGAGTGGACTTTCACGAATGCGGAGGGTTGGATTTTGGATTAATAAAGAGCCAAGATCCTTTAGTGTCCTTGCATGACTGGCTGACATATTAGAGATTCTTTTCTCCTTATGATGATGCCTCATAGAACTCAATTCGGTCAAATAGCAATTTTTGAGGGTCTATCTTACTTGATCCGTATGTTAATAAACAGGGAGCATTTTCATTCATTTCCACTTCAGCGTGAAATTTTCTCAAATCTGATAGTTCTATTGAAAATCCTTTGAGTGTCGGATTTATTTGAGGGTCGAACTTTGTCTGATCGACCAATAACCGTTTTTTCCACACCTCAGTCCGAATCTTTCTTACCTGGTCATTGGTGAGTGGTATGAGGGATGTTATCAATATTTTCATACCCCGCTCTGCTCTTTGTCAATACGAATACTATAAGCAACAGCGTTTGATATCTTAATGATTCAGTCATGTCTAGCGTTCGGAGTGTCCTGTTATAAAAACGAGTCCGGGATTCAGTAAAACTGGAAGCTTTGGTTTGCATTTTTGAGAAAATATTTATTTTCAACACAATTGGAATGAAAAGCAACAGACACTGGTTAAAATCTCATTCGACACCAGCCACTTTGAAATGGTTAGAGATAAACTACCAACCAGCAGACGGAGTATGCATTCCAAGAAATTCTTTGTACAAGGAGTACCTGGAGTTCAGCCGTTTGAATCAAATGAAGCCCGTTAATGCAGCCAGCTTTGGCAAGGTATAGCTTTCCCGTTTTTGATCTAACTGCATTTATATATCTAGTACATTTATAAATTAAATATGGGTTTTGAGATTTCGACTTTGAAAACTAGAAAATTAAAACTTGCTGGGGGAGTGAGCTATTAATTGGAGTTTCGGTTATCTAGAAAAATAACTAACCGGGTTCGGAGAGAAAATTTGGTATTGAGCTGTTATAGAGAACCCTAATTTCCGCATCGAGTTCCTACAATTATTAGTCTCGATTTTTTTATCTTTAAAATTAACTATTTTACATCAGAATGAAATCACAAGGGTTCATGTTTAAATTCCCTTGTTAGAGCGTGTTCAAAAACGAAAATGGATTTCAAAATTGAGATAACATTTATTATACAAAGCAAAACTTGACAAAAGTCCGAAATGGGGCAAGGCTCCATACTGTAGCTCCAAGTCTAATTTTATTGAGTCTACTGAGGGAAATGTGTTTCAGATCTTAAAAGTATGCAACTACGAATTCCAGATCACTGTATTTTAGGAGCCGTTGTATCATTGAAGCTAACGGGTTACCGATTGAAAATCTGTTCAATAAGTAGTTCGAATATTTTCAATTCAAAACCTCTTGAAGAAGCTAAATTTCAGATGAACCCACACGACACTGGTGGTCAGATAAATCAGTAGATGTAATTTAGCCTAAGACATTTTAGTGCAAAAGGGTAATTTTTAAAACATTGAAGAGTGAGGATTAGATTTTATTTGATTAGTGATGAAACGATTCCCTAGTACAGCAAAGAATTCCAAGATTTTGAAGATAACAAACGAAATTTCCCGTCTTTTTTGTGCATGACAGATCATCCGACAAAAATTCCCTACCCTGACGACCAGAAGATTAGGCACAAGAGGGGAATCCAAGTACCATTACTACGGCTTGACGGTTAAGCTCAGCTCTATTTCATACACTCGGACAGACTTCAATCAAAATTTCGAGTAAGATTTTTAAAAGAAATTCAAAGCCTCTCTAAACATATTGAATAGAGACTATCATCACTATCCTACAAACATTCCATAAAGCGATTTTTCGAGGAATATCAACGATTTTTTACGGGTCCGGATGCAGAAAAGTCAATTTGATCTTTCTTTAGCAAGTAATAGATTTGCAGAAACATAACTCAATTGTTGTACTATTACTTTATTACAGTCTCCTTGACACTTCCAATGATTCTTCTGCCACTGTAAGTAAAAAAAAAGCATTAAATGTAGCTTATTATCCATAATCCAGTGATAGCCAGTGTTTCCTTAAAAGTCTTATAAGACAAAATATTTTTCAGATAAGGAAACTTAGTGTGCCCCCACTGCCCTCACGACAAATCATGTCTGGACTACCTCCTGGAAAGCTTCGCACTAATCTTGAAACCATATTGGACACTTATGTATCCCACTGCAAGCGTATTGCTGACCATGCCCTACAGTTTCAGCTCTCTCAGGTTTGTATATGTTACCATTGAAATATCTTTAGAAATGCTACTCATTTTTTAATACTTATTAATATTGAAAACTTTGTTGGATTTCTTAATCTTCAGATGTGCCAAGAAATCGACAACTTTTGGAAGGGATTTCTCTGTGCTTTCTCCCCTTTGCTGGGAAACAACTCAGTGTTGAGCCTCTTCGGGGCTTGTGATGTTATCCTATACCATGCAATTAGTCAAAATCTATTTCCGTATATTCTCTGGCGTGGGTAATTTTGATCTACAATCTTAAACTATCATCTGAGTTTAAAAAGCAGCTACTAAAAATGATGATCATTATACCCTCACTAAATTTATGAACAGGTCCTTAAAATCTGGAGAGGATGGATTAATTTTTGACTGGGAACAGGCCCTAAGGCTGGCAGAGAATGCTGTGACATGGACATCCTTTTCAATAGAAGGTGGACCAGAGAGCTTAAAATGGCTCAAGATTAGCCGTAAGAATTCGAGTTGCTTTAAAATGGCCTAAAAATGTACATAATTAATTTGAGGTGGATTAAATGAAAACTCGTTCTAAAGTTGCCAGGAACTTTCTCCAAACGATTCAAAGCCAATCTTCTCTGGGAACGGTGTGCCATGATCTTCTAAGTGTTTTAGAGTCGGAAGATCATCTACAGAAATTTATTGATGATTGGAATAAGATCGACGTAGTGACCGTGACTAGAGGAGTGGCAGCATTAAGAATGAATCCAAACTCGGTCTTTGAGAAAGATCTTGAAAGGATAATTTTGTCCAGTATGTTTTATTTCCGGTTCTAAAAGCTTTGCACCGAATATGATATGGGCTTATGACATGAGGCATCTAATCTTAAATGTGGAAATTTCAGGCTCCTATACGTTTCCTGAATCTTTTAAGACACTACATGCAAGACCAGGTTCCAATTCTTCATACAGCCCGGACCAAATCATACGTCGTCTCATGTCCTGGTCAAATAAGCTTACTGGAGATCTTTTAACGCTCTACTCCTCCCTTTTGTGTCCTAGTCAAAACTCATCACTGGAAGTCCTCGGTAATCAATTCGAAAAGCGGGAGATTGTAGAAGAAGCCTACCGAATTTGGAGCAGTTGGGGATCATCAATTTTGAGGGAGTTGAGCTTGAACGGAGCTTCATTTTATGGTGTGACCAGTGCTGGGAAAATATCTATTAGATTAGGCGTGCTAAATTTTGTCCTTGGTATTAAGGTGGATTCGAGAGGATTACGTTGTTCTTGAACAAATACGCGGAGCACCTTCTTCAGTCTTTAATGTCAAGTGAGCTCATTCATCGACTACTGGATAACATATGTTCTGGGAATAGCATTCAGGAACTGGAGCTTTACTTGCGTCCAGTGAGTCAAGGTTAGAAAAGAAAATGGCAACCAGGTCATCTCCAAATGATTTAAATTATCCTCCTTACCTAAATAATACATCATCCCAATTTTTACACAGGCTATCCCTTGAAAAATACAAATTTCTTTACACCTGATGAAAATCCCGGAGTTTCGAAAATGCCCTTAGTAGCCACTAGATCAACCTCACCTACATCTCGTGGAAGCCGTGTAGCTGCTAAAGGCGAGCTCTCATTGCTCGAAATCCCCGTATGTCATTTAAATGTCCCGAATTCGGTATCATACCGATCAGGGCTTAATATTGACGATGTTGGAGGCAATGATTTTTTTCGGAATGAAAACTTGCCCCAAGAGATTCAAACACAACCAGTCCTATCGAAGCTGTACAACTCCAACTTTCATGTAAGAAATAAAAGATTTTTCATAAGGGGTTTTGGATGTTTTTACATTAGATATTAAATTATGTGTGAAGGTTTGATATTGCTAAAATGATACGTGTGGGTGTATAAAGTGCATAATAATGACGAAATCTGTGTGAGAAAATATTTGATCAATGATTCAACTACCAGAGTGCATCATGTTACATACGATGCGGTCTTATAGAACTGTGACAGCTTGACTGCCATACACCATACTGAAAAGAAACTAATGACTAATGACGGGTTACATAAAGATAGTCAAAGGTCAGAATAGATGGGACTCATCTGCAGGTTCTATATCCGAAATTCCCAAATATTTAGTCTTGTCAAAGCTTGGAAGTTTTCTTGGCCTAAGCTCCTCACCTTCAATGATGTAAGGTATATTGAATAGTGGAATACTAATCGGAATAATTGGAACAATTTTAAACAATGGCCTGACCATTATTTTAACTGCGATGACATAATAGAGATAAAGAAGTAGTTGATGTTATTAAAATCACAAAGGGGATTCCAAATTCCCTTGCAATTGTTTAATTTGACCTTTGACCTTATGAAATTTGAAACTAGACTGATCCAGGAGAGACGGTTAAGGTGGAACTGGGGACGGAGCTTATGCAGTACCCCATGGTGCAACTACGGGATCAGAATGAGCCCATTGAGCTGATGCAAATTCCAATGAGGACAGAAGGAGTTCAAAATATTTTACTACTGGATGGTTCTGTCCATCAACCTGAGACTGTCGACATTGAAAATTCGTCCCTGGCAACCTATAGAATAGAAAGTCAAATCCAGGATGGATCTTACGGATTCGACAGCAATGAACAATGCTACCAAGTTATCTCCGAGCCAGGTCTCCCAGCTTCATATTCCATTACGCCAGCAGCTATGGAGGATCGTATCCCTGACTTGATTGCTAATGTTTCATATTACAATTATTATGATCAACATTCGTTTGGAGAACAGGAGTATCAATTATTTTCAGCCCAACCTCTTTCTACGACTTCAATGGGGGTCGTGTTTTTGTCATCGTCAGACTAAGCATAAGCTATTTAATTGGATTTTTATTCAAAAAATTGCTAATTTAAATGTGCAATACGCTTTTTTAACTTGAAGATTTTAACTTTAATGCGATATCGGATTTTTTGCTGTGTAGTGCATAAAGTTTAAAATTTATTAAGTCTTTCCGTTCTATATGATTGTAGTTTTTCTTGCCCCAGTGGTTTTAATTTCAATTTCAAAAACTAAGTCAAGTAAGCCCCGTTCATTTACAACAAAACAAAACAACAACAAAAATGTTGAGTCAATCTCTATAAGATTTAAAAAAAGCTGCATTATGTATTCCATATAGTTTAACTCATTAAATATAATTCAAAATGGATAAAAAATAATAATTGTGCATTTTAAGATAAATTAATGTCTAAATTAAGTTGCGCATTAAAGTGTCTAGTAGCTTCAAACAAACATTTCAAGTTAAGACGCAGTGCAATGTTTTTTTTGTTGTCAGCATTCTATTTCCCCATTCTCTTCCTGAGTTTCGAAACCCATGGGACGCTTCCGGTTTCACTAATTCCTCGGGACAGACATTTAAAAGAAACTCGGACTTGACTTTCAAAAAATTTAAATAAATTATATTTGGTCTACGATTTCCTTTTTTACATGTGACAATTATGGAAATTTGTCATTTTGTTGCTCATCTCTCAAGTCGTTCAGAAATTTATACAACGACGATTACAGTTCAGTTAGTGTCAAAGTGGCAATGCTCTTTTATGGTCGAGGGACTAAGCTCGGTTTGAATTTTCAGTAATCAGCATTAGTCAGCATTAGTATCATGTAACTCAGATCCTGGAAACCTCTCCAGACTTTAGTAGACAGTTAACTCATGATTATTCCTGATTCAACCTTTTGGCCACGTGGAGACTGTAATCTATCTCTAAGAATAAAAACCCACTTGATTGACATGGTCAGCCAGTCTCACAATAAGTAATTAATTCCAATGTTCGAGAACAAATTAAAGACAAGAGTTTTGTCTATCCGTATTCATGAGTGCATTTATTTTAAAGGGGATTGAAATTCTTATCCCCTAAAATGTCTGAGATACTATGCATAAGTAATTAAAATATAATTAAAGCATTCAAACCATTGGCAAAAAATTAAGTACGTAAACAATCAAAGCGTAATGATTTTTTTAAAACAAATAAAATATGAGTAAACAATGTCATTAGAATTGAAAATCTTCCCAATCGAGTTGCCTAAGAAGCATTTGAAACCTTCCCCGACGACTTTTTGAAGAAGCCATTTGATTCTGAGAACTCTAAGAATAGAACTTACCTAACCTTTGACCTACTAATAATACGAGGAACAAGACGAGAGAAATGCATACACATATATTTCTCATAGCATAAACAATTCTTGAGTATGGATATGTTACTTGACGACAACAAAAGAAAGGCAACAAGCAGGCTGGCAGAAGTCCGACTTCTAATTACTCACATTTGTCTATACAAGGGTAAGTCATGCAAGAAAAGTTATGTTTAAAAGGGTTAGAGAATATTATAACTATGGGCTAAATGTATTGAACTGATTTCGTGAGCCCCGTTCCCTATCAAATTAGTTGAGTTGTACAAATTGAGTCTCAGTCTCGTGAGTTCACTCAAGTCTGACACTTGTTCAATTTCATCTCCTGGAGATACCGATACCAACCACCACCACCACCAGTCACTAACTATTCATTTAACACAACGATTCTAAGATTTTCAAATAAAAGATAATAGCTCCACTGTCCCTGACAAGCCCATTGCTTTCTAACTCGAGAAACAATAAGCGATTAGAAATTATTAAGCCACCGTGACTCAGTGAGGAAATTCTCGTCCATTTCAATAACTTATATAATCAACTAAAGTTGTCTTAGTTAATTTCTCATAAAGCCCCATTATTGATCAAGCAGTGTCAAGTCGCTCCCGACGATTCCATTCATTAAAAGAAAGTGCCGACAAGTGCCTTCACCAGAGATCCTCCTAGTAGTAGAGAGATCGGTCCTATTGTTACCACCAGCTATACTGGCTCATTGTTACCAGAAAGGGCCAGATCCAATCAGACTGGCTCTCACTCCCCTCTTATTATCAATATCATCTCAATTAATTCTGGTGACAGAGTCATCAGAGCGAGAAGCCCCCACCACCACCGACGACGACATGAGTGGTCCTTTGCAAATGAATGAAGAACTGATTGGCTACAAAATTCGACGAGTGGTTAGATGAGACAGGGTCCTACACTTATAGTGCATAACTGTAAGTGCGACCAGTAGGAGCTTCTTACGGTTCTGTTCCCTCTATACTTCAGCTTTTCCTTAGTTTAAGTCAAGAAAAATTTGTTCACCATCCTTACTTTTCTTGACTCTTATCGTTTCGTTCCATGTGGAGAAAGTTCCCTACTACTCTGTGGGGCATAGTTTGGCCGCATCTGGATCTCCTCCCTCATGCCGGACAGGACTTCACTTCTGACTCAAGTTTATACGGAGGGGCTCGACTACTTGTGATCCTAATTGTGGCCGTTATTGTCCTGTTCGATTTTTAAAATCTACTTTTCTTAACAATAATTGCCAAGTGGGGATTGTCATCATAACGCTTAAAGCTTATTGATCTACTAATCTATCATTCAAGGGGAAATCTCAGCATACAATTCTGGTAAGCTTCCCTTGACTATTTGATTGCTTGATTCTTTTACTCCAACTTTGTTCATATCTTTTACCAAGCACATTCGTGTCCCATTCATTAAATACAAAATAGATAATTCCCCAAATGTTACCAAAACAGGTCCTTTCTAGTATTGAATTTTATATAATAGCGTCCTTAAGAATTTTTGAACATGCCATTCGTCACACCGGCACAGAATTCCATACAAGGCCTGAGAGTCGACTTTTGCAATTGGTGCGAAATTAGCTGAGCACTTAACCCTAATTTCAATGAATTGGAAAATAATCTGTGTTCATATTTAAGTTGCCACCTCTCACGATCCGATAATTTCTGCCTTTTTGTACACTACCGCATCATAATACAATAACAGGTTCAGGGCAATATTCTGCAAGCTCTTATGTGTCTCTGTGACTGTTGGCAAGAATGCACATGGTGTTCTCTCATAAAGTCCTCCCTAACTAAGCCCTTATTAATCCGTTTTGAATCTCCAAGAGGTTCGAAGATTATCAAAAAGCTCATAACTCATACTTGTGTGAAAAGTTGAAGGGTTAAGAGAGGGCGGAATTCGTTGACTGAGTGATTATGTGTGCAGCCGGTGGTGTCTCAATCCGCTATCCCTTCGCGAACCCTTCAATAGGCCTCACGACTCAGTACCAGTTTGAAGGGGAACGCTGCTGTGAGACCATTCCTGAAGAAGATGAAAGCTCCCAGCCCAATTCTCCGTTCTCCTTCACTTCATGGCTTAAGAAACGGAGCGGAAGTGTCAGGTTAGTTATTTGAATATTCCAAAGATACATTTTTATCCATTCAAATATTATGTGTGCCGAACTGCTCATATTTACAAGAGTCCAATCAACCCTCAAATTCCTGTGGAGTTTTACTACGGTAAACACGACAGAGTAGAGAGTAACCCGTTTCCTGTGCCAATAAATAATATCCCGGTTACAAATTTCAGTCATTGTTTTACAACGGCTTCAGTTTCCGCTTTTTTAACGAAATTGTAAACATCCGAATTGTTCCTATTTAATCCTTTCTGGTAGGGGAAAGAAAAGCGGGTATCGGCTTGTGGAGGGCTTTTCATAGACTAGATGTGCATTAAAATAAATAAGGTTCTTAAATGGATGTGAAAAAATACTGAGCCAATAAGCAAAGAATGGACGGTTTAATAATTTTCCCTTCAAATTATAAATTTTTTTTGCATTGTGTCCAGTTTTTCCCTGATCACAATCTTAATGAATAAAAAATGTCCCCAAAACCCAGTTGAAATTATGTAAATATTTTCTTTACCTTTTTATAAAAAACGCAAATACGAGACTAGTTATCTAGCTTTCAAAGATTTCGAAAACTACGAACCCCCTTTTCAAAACTTATTTTCTAGAGTATCCAAAAATGGTTAAAAATTTCCTTTTAAATTGATTGAATATTTTCAGATGATCCTGATGATCCGATTTTTACTAACAATACTTTCCCTACAAAGCCCGGTAGATTAATTCCATGCTATAATACAATACCCTCTGTCCGTCCCAAAACTTAAAGAGCTCACCGTACATAAATAAGCTCCCAATGCAATCTAAATAAAGAATTAGTCATCCTTAAATCTTACACTCCCCTGGACTTGGACGCACGGAATTTAATGAGCCAGTCTTATGATTTAAAAAATACTCAAGCTTACATAGCATTACCACTTTCAATCTCTACGAACCGGATCGTCTCAAACATTAATCTAATTATCATAAAATACCCCGTCACTCCCCCTAATTTAGAGACATACCGAGATTGGGATTCATCATTGAAACCTAGCGCATAAGTCAGCTTGGAGAGTTTGGATTGGAAACTATAATTTTTTGCAACGTGAGAATAAAATGATAAGCGAAGGCCAGTATGAAAAACAAAGGATAATCCCTGGTTGACGTATAGCCTCTAGTTGCAAACATAATGTTCGAATCAGGTTGGAAGTGTTAGAATAAATATTTTATTAGATGTAGGAGTCTCCACACAGTGTGTTCTCAATGCCAAGGAGGATTGGGTTGCGAAGGCGCAGTATTTCAGTGGCTTTGAGTAACTAAGCCGATATAGAGAGAGGTTAAAAAGTGTGGTGGTGGTGGTCTGGTGACTATGTCTATCTCCGCCGTAGAAGAGTAGTAGAGAGAACTACATAGACTTTAATTATGGTGGAAAATAAACTCTGTTGGCTAATTACAAGGAAGCTATTGTAATTATTCTAACTTTACATTTACATTTTACAAGTAGGAAGACCAAGAGGCGGTGGCCAGGGCAGAGTCGCTTGGGTTTTGAATTGAATTGGACAGGGCAGTGAAGAGCTGAGGATTTCTGACACTTCTAAATCATGCTATCGTATTACTCTTATCAATATTCAAATAAATACTTTCCCTATGGAGGGCTAAGCGGTATCCAACACCAGGATGAGATTGACCCTTTGACCTTTGGGAAAAATTAAGTTATACTTCTCTATCTAAGTTCCTCGGTGTATTGGCATGTCCTAGAGCCATACGCAATTGTACGTAGTGTACGGTTTTGAACAATTTATAAATTCTCGTAACTCCAAGATACATTTCCGACAATTGTTCAATAGGAGTTAAGAGTTCGGTTAAGCTCCGCGGAAAAGTAGACATAAAAACATGTAAGTTTCTATCGTACCGAGGATTGTAAATCGTTAGTATTTATTTATTTGTTTGTTGTTTTTTTGTTTTTTGTAAAATTGTATTTATGATTAACAATGATGAATGACATGTTTTTGTTCCATCTCTTCCACAGCTCCGGCCTTAGTTCTCGAGAGAATATATTGAAGCTTATGGCTGAGAAGATAAGCACGATGGCAGCGTCAAATAGTCGAGCTGGAGGAGGAGAGCGTCAGAGGAGTATCTCAGGGGGAACCCCTGGATCCTTTGATTATCAAAATGGTGCAGGGTTTGGTGATCCCGGCGGTAATAATCCGACTACAGGTGTACCTGGTGGCCCTAGTCCCGTCCCTGCAAGTACTAATCAACACCCTATAGTCAAGATTGGACACTATGTCCTAGGAGAGACCCTCGGGGTCGGAACTTTCGGAAAGGTCAAAAGTAAGTTCTTTAGACATTGTTGCAAGTGATTACGTTTGTGCTCCTTTTATTAGCATGTACTCGTCAAGAATTACTTTAGTTATTGACTTGGTTGTGTCTTCTTCTTGTGTCAAATGTCAAACTGTTGCGTTTGAAAAAGCTAGAGAAGACTAGTAGAAATTGGTTGTAACTTGTAACACTGTAAGTATTCTTAAGTGTCGAAGTTTAGACTTTCTATTACTTATAGGAATTATAGGATGTAACGTATGTAACATGAACCCGTCTGTTGTTTTCCTTCGATCTTGGTTTGTGAGGTTCAAGCTCATTTAAAGTTAAGAACCATGATAAAAGAAATAGGAGACGGGGTGAGTGAGTACGCATCATCAGTCAGTTAGTAGAATATTGGGATATAAAGATTTGCAAGTATTTATTCACTTATTTAATGTATTTCTAATGAGTAATAAGCTAATAAATATTTATATATGATCTTCTGTAGTTGGCGAGCATCAGCTTACAGGCCACAAAGTAGCTGTGAAAATCCTTAATCGCCAGAAGATCAAAAGCTTGGACGTGGTTGGCAAAATCCGACGAGAGATTCAAAATCTTAAACTCTTCCGACATCCACACATAATCAAATTGTAAGTTCACTGGATCTTAACGACAATTCTTTGTTTTAACCCTCCCACCTTATCCCGTGGGTGACAAAATGTGCTCAGTAAATTTCCTCAAGCTTGATTACAACAATATTGACTTAAATTACAGATATCAGGTCATTAGCACCCCGTCGGACATTTTCATGATCATGGAATATGTATCAGGCGGCGAGTTGTTCGACTACATTGTGAAACACGGAAAGGTAAGCTACAGAATACAGATTCAGCACAATTATATCGCAATGAAAAGAGGAAAACAATTTTTAGCGATATTCGTTTAGTGTTTGCAAGAAATTGGACACCAACATTGAAGCCATAATTAGTATTTCATGAGTAGTGAACAGTATAAACAGGGTAATGTTTTTTTCGTTTTTAGCTGAAGGAGCATGAAGCTCGAAGATTCTTCCAGCAGATAATCTCTGGTGTGGACTACTGTCATCGCCACATGATTGTTCATCGGGACCTGAAACCTGAAAACTTGCTGCTGGATCATAATCTCCATGTTAAAATTGCTGACTTTGGTGCGTTTTTTATTATAGATTAAAAAACTCACAAGTGCAACTTCATATAGCCCGAGCCAGGTTGATAAAAAATTTCAAGCTTCTAAGCCAATTTATAAA
>JAQFYM010000267.1:0-86151 GCA_034694785.1 Agrenia bidenticulata
CGAGAAATTGGTTGCTTTATTAAACATAAGTTTTAAAACGTCGAATTGGGTAGTGCAGTGATAAGATGATAGACAATTGAATCGGAGTCGGGCTCAGTGAAGTTGTACAGGGAAGTTTTCACTATCAAGATCAGTTCTATGATCAAGATATACAAAATAGCATGAGATCCGAAAATGAGACAGCCTTTCCCAAACCTACTCACTCGAGTTCCCAGTTTTACTCCAATCTCTTAATAAACTCTACTTGTAATATCTGGCTACAGTTTAAAGTGGTCAGCGGATTATTTTAAACAACATACAAAAACTGAAGCAATTTATCTATTGGTAATAAATTAAAGTGTATCTAGTCTGTTTGTAAAGTCTATTTCTCAATACACGTTAAAGACCAACTGATCGACAATCGACATATGACACCATCACAATAATAAAGCTTTATTTGGCAAAGTCTATCGAATTCGAAACATTCTTTTCTCATAACATATAACACTATCAATCAATTGCGAACCAGGACATTATCATCCTTAAAATTGTTAATTCAATTTAATTACAGATTGCCTACAGTACCTCACAGATTCATTGACGGCAGCTAACCACTCTTGAAACCTATACTCAATAACTGGTGCGTATAACTTGGTTTTGTAAATAAACACCATGACTCCAAATCCTACGAAGCAAGCCCTTCGAGAAATACTTAATGCTCGAGGGGCAACCGGGTGGAATGATATGGATGAAGTATATCCTGGAATATACGTGGGTGGCGAGTAAGATCCAACTCATTAAAGAGTTTAAAAACTTTAATTAATTGTTTTGTAAAATGTAATCTGAAATAATTCATAGGGACGCTGCAAAAAAAGTTGAGAACCTTAAATCCGTTGGAGTTACACATGTTTTAAACGCATCCTTTTCTGCTGGAAGTACGCCCTTAGCCTTGGGCGTTTCAACAAATCCCCGGTATTATCGAGACAGACATTTCCACTGTGACTTTCTTGGAGTGCCGGCTTTAGACTTCCCTGGTTTTAACATAACTCCATATTTCGACCAGTCTGCTGAATTTATCGACTCAGCTCTCAAAGCTCAAGGTAGAAAAGAATATCAAAGCAAGTTTATCAAAAATATATGCTTGAAATAAATATTTTGAATTACAATTTTTATAATGTAGGAAAAGTCCTTGTACATTGCTTTATGGGGGTGAGTCGATCAGCCACCCTTGCAATTGTGTACCTGATGATGAAGCAGAAAATGACTGCTACAGATGCTTTGCTACAACTCAGGTATGGAGATATGGGGTGGATTTATAAATTTTTGAATTCTTTTGAAATGCGAAAATATGATAAATCTTACTGGAAACCATTGAATAAAAGGGGTAAAAGAAATGTCTTCCCAAATGATGGCTTTCTCGACCAAATATGTGAGCTGGAAAAACAGCTCAAGGCTCAAGTTTGAAGTATATGGCTTGAAGGATTCATATTCAGTGGGGGACTCTCAACGTCATTTGGTGGAACCTTAGAACACTTAGAAGGATAAGTTAGTTAAGATGATACCCTAACCAAATCACTAATATTTGGAGTAGAAAGGCAATTACAACTCCAAAGCACATGCAATTAACTCGGTTAAAAACTATTTCGAAAATAGCTTTAAACTTTTTTGGATAAATTATGACTTTGAATCTATTTTTATTTGAAGTCGTTGCGTGGGTTTATTTTACTGTCTAAAGCAACAGTTGGTAACAATTTGAGTCGGTGCGATTTGTGTTCTGGGATTCGGAGAAAAATAGTAGTATTCAAGGTTTTTCTATCCCTGCTTTGAAATAACATACTAACTAGTCTAGAGCTTATAATATTTAGTACATTATGTTAGATTAACGACACAAATGTTTATGATAATATTTTTGAAGGAGGAAATTACGGATACTAGATCCGAAAGTGATAACTATAAAATTACCAAAGCCAAATAAATAATCAATGTACCTGATATTCTAATGTAAATGTCATTATTTAAGTATAGTAACTCTTCAGACAAATTCAAAAGCAAAAGGATTCGATTTACGGATACATGATATTCAGATTAGAAAAATTCTATATAAAATTGTCCTTCCATTTTTATCTCAAACTATTCAAACTTAAAAGTATAAAATATTTGCATTTGTATACTACTACTACCCTCTACGCTTTATGAGTCATCGCCATGTGACAAAAACATGCTCAAAGACTTTTGTCATCTATCTCTGATTTTGCAAAACTTTCCATATCCCTATAAAATATTTGCATAAAGATTTCATTGTGATTCAAGTTCTTTGCGATTCAATCCAGCAATCAGCAATCCCTCCTACATGCCTTCATTCCCTTGTTCGTCCGAACCAACAGGATCAAAACCTAATTTCCCTATCTACCACCACAAAACCACCAAACTAACCAACCACAAAGTACAACGCTAACTAAATAGACTGACAAAGCTTTTCTTACAGTACATACAACTTGGCAATCCGAAAGTCTCTGACTCTTTGACATTCAACATTTGAAGAGAAAAAAAGACAGTGTAGATAATGCTATGCAATTATGTAAATTGAATACCGAAACACATGCATGCATGTGCGATTCATCTCCGTCTTCTGCCCATAAGGACCATAATATACTACAACTAGGCCATAAAATTTAAGAACCCTTCAGACTTTAGATCCCAAAGCTATTAACTCAAGACTCGTCTCTAAACGGGGATTAATTATGCATGCAATGCTCGACAATGCCATGCCGGCATGGGCAACCAGATTAGCGGATAATAATGCCGATTTCACGGGCACGGGCCTGGAACCCGGACTTGATTTTGCATTCCACTTCCATCACGTTTTTGCACTACTCTCCGAACAGCCGGAATCGGAGAATTCGGTTCGGGAAGGGAGCGCGGGCGGGACTATTTCAATTGGCAATATTATTCTTCTCTTATTGCAAATCATATCAGCTTATTCGCATTGTGGGAGAGATATTTTTTGCATGCACAGGTTTTGTTACACAGAACAGAGCTGTAAACTACAACTTACTCAAGATATACATTTGATTATCATTCTCTCCGGACTTGGCAAAAGGACAAATTGAACAAATCCACAATCCAAAACTCTTTTACATTCTCTACACATAGAATCTATTGCCATTCTATAAAATAAACATTTTTAAAAACCTTCTTGCCATAGAAGAAAAAAGTCTGAAGCCACTAAGTTGTTGGGTCATTAAATATAAAAAGGGTTGAACAGGCTCCAGGCAGATGAGAGAACACACCGTACGTCTTACAGAAGTTACAGATACAAAGACAAGATTGAGAAAGAAGCCCGATGGACTGAGCTATTGGATATTGAAGGGGAAGATTGACTTGTAGAGTTATTGTGAATGCATGCAAGTGTCTCGGAAAACTGGGAACTGTGTCTGGATTTATTTTTTGCTCACATTTTTTGTGTTTGCAAATCAAAAAGAGCAAAGTCAAAAAGGGAAGACCATGCACTAGTCTCGAGTCGAGACTGTACACCTGCAGACGGTTTTTTTTACACAGGTGATTGGTTTCTCTATAATATATTGATTATTGATTATCAGAGTTTCTTGGTGACTTGCAATTTGTTTAACTCTCTTGGAATAACCGGCAAGGTGGACCAATGTGAAATGTGAGTACGAGTGACATATTCTGGAGTTGAAAGGCCCAAAGTTGGAGGTTAGGGTTACGAGATTTTTCAGACTATAAGTATTTTCTTGAAGATTTATATCGTTTACATGCTTGAAAATTTTAGTATACACAGTTTCTGTACAAATAAAAAATTTGGTGGATTTTGTGGTTAAGCTTTAGCTTGAAAAATATTCTTACCGCACTGACTTGACCCTTCCAGAACTTTCCCGTCATTCATCCCACCACCTTAATCATAAATGAATGTTCGAAGGGAACGTTCTGGAAGGGTTCTGGAAGGGACACTGAGCTAAGGGGCACTTACACCAATCTAATTAATATAGCACCCTCTTGGCTCAACATTATTATTATGACCCTTAGAGTACTTGTAGTTAGTACAGGAGATTGGAAAAATCTACCGCAAGTCCAATACATTCACTTGTTGAGTTGAGATTTTAACCTTCCATTAAAGTGTTAAAATCTTCCTTGGAAGTACCTATCCTCTGAATTTAAATTTTGAATGCTAATTAGGCGACGCAAAAATTATTGTCAAACTGTACGTAATACTATTGTTATGTAGGATATAGATCGAAGTGGAACGTAGAGCGCGTGCCACGTACTTGTTAATTGTTGTGCATGGTCTTCATATCGTTGCTTTGCAAACATATAAATACTTGTAATTGGATGCTCATTACTTACCCACACTACTAGTTAAGTTTGCCTGTCAGTGTCAGCTACAGTTTATGTACTGAAGTGGGTCTGAAGTACGATTACTTTTAGAATTCTAAGGATAACTTAGGAAAGGGAATGTTTTGATATGCTAATTCACCCCGAAGTTTCATGGCGACCTAGAATTCTCTTGTCACCTACATCCCTAATACAAAGTATTTTACTCATTGTCAATTACTTACTCAGGCTAAGAAAACAACAAGTTCCATTACAATGATGTAACCAGTTTTCCCCCTATTTTTTGTCACATAGGAAGTTGTGGGCACGAGCTGTATTTGTAAAGGTTAATGGAGCCGATCACTGATTACGTCGCCATGTATAATCCTGTCATGTGTCAACCGAGAAGAAATCAACCTTGATCAATGGCGTTACTAATAGAAAATTAGGGAAAATAAGAAGGAACTAGTCACAAAAAAAAATCAACCACATTGTAGACAACGAAGAGTCTAGCCGATCGGCCAACCTTATTACCAGCATCCTCACTTACGTTCCGACAATTTATCATCCACATAGTGGCTTGTTATGTCGATGTCGACAAAGATGAGGATCGGAATGCTGACAGATTTGCGTCAATCAGTGCTTCATTAAATTACATATATCCCCCCATGAAAGATCATGAAGTTGCATTTGGTTTGCTTATGTGACACCGTGTGAAAGTTCTTCTATGTTGACAACGTGACAAGATGTCAAGATAGGATCAAAAAATTGGATGTGGCGAGATGTGAGATAACCCAATGCACGACTTACACTGGTGCTCTGAATTAGTTCTTCGTTTACCATATGAGTTACTGTTGTTACTTACTACCGGTGCACATTAGCTTTACATTGGAAATTGAGACAAGAAATCTTTGCTGATCTGGGAGAATCTCTGGGATTTACAGCAGCCGTTATTAATTCTCATTCAAATTGCAGGTATGATGGGTTCGGAGTTAAAATGGCTATGAATTTTGTTGAGCAGATCTGTAAATATTTGATGGTGGAAGGTTTGATGAATAGCTATAAAAACTGAAGGGTTAAATAATTGGAGAAATGCTTAATTAGTTTTCGAACCGTTCTATAGCCCATATTAATTTTTTAAGGCTTCCATGGTCCACGTGTGCCCGATTCATCGGTCCACAGAACGATCACGATACGGCCACGGTTTATTATGAGCAACTCATACTACAGCTATGCAGTAAAAGCAAATATAGTTTAATAATCTTTGTGTATTTTATGCATCAGTAAATGGTTGAGTACTTGAGGCTTTGTCACGAAGCATGAAGAATCCAAAATCAATATTCATATGTTCAGTCTGATATCTCGGCGGCCGTTGATTACAGCACTTCATGTACATGTACCGCTTGAGTATTTGTTACGGAACCGTACACATTACATGGATTTGGCAATTACACTCCAAAGCGGAATACGTCCACCCGTTTATTAGTTACAAGGATCAAAAATTCAAAAGATACTTGAGGACAATAGTATTTAAAGTATTATAAAGTTTAATAGGCCGTATCGAGTACACCTCACGGACGAATCAATTTAGCACCCCTAAATTAGTACCGCTTCGGCTTTTCTTCAGCATCTTCCGTTCTATTTCCAGTTTACTAAATGCTCAGTGAGTGTCGTAGTTTGTGTATACAAAATTTTAAACCTGCGGGAATGCCCAGTCAACACTGGATTTTCATGTTATCAGAGACCTTCTTACGCAGCCTTCCCTATTGGGAAAGCATATAGGAATTCAAGATATTGTGAGACTACTGTGCAAACTGTGAACAGTTGACTGTGTAATTTGACTCGGGAGTTTACAAGGCATTTTTTGGCTGGCAGGATGTTTGGCTGAAATGAGATACTTTATTAGCAGTTGTTATCTGTATGAATATATAGTTTGGTTATTTTAGGACTCCTTGTTTAACTCCTTGTTACCAAACAGTCTCTTATCTAATGACCGTCTAATTATTATTCACCGAGGGTGTGAAATCTGACGATCAGCGTGTTTGGATTAGTTGTTGAGTTGTTCCAGTTGTCTTTGGCTCTCTTGAACTATGTCAGAAAAACTCGGGATGAGGGGAGAGTTGATTTTGTATGTTTTCTAAAAAAAATTGCTATAAGAGTGATGAAAAGTGTATTGTTTTCTTAAACTGTGTTTGTTGTCTCTGTATTTATTATTTGAAAGTCATTAGTGAAAGTTCGTGCATGGAATTCCAATAATTTGAAAGTGTAATTTAAGCTGGAGCTTTTCCAGCATATCCGAAAGGGAACAGTGATATGATAGCTTTAGATTCTAGTTTTTAAAAAATATTTGAAGGTGACTTGTTCTTTTTCCAAGATACATAACCAGGAAGCTATTTTTGAGATCTCAATCGTCAGGTAAAGTATTTTAACCCCCATTTGTTACAGAGATTCCATCAGTATGTTAACTCTTTGTAGAGATAAGAGTTAGCTTTGTGCTTTTATAAGTATGGTGCATTCTTATGACATTCATGAAATACAGCGCATACAAATCCTCTCATGCAATGCTTGAATTATCAGGATGAGGATTATCTTTTGGTTGTATTTGTGTGTGGTATCAAGCCAGGATTAGTGTCAGCAAACAATGCTCAGAATATCACATTGTATATAAAAAGAATTCAAATGTAAATCCTCTCGACATTGAAATGAAAATTGACTGTACTGCTCCATCCAGGATAGAGCTAACCAAAATATTATTTAAAATTGCAAGTCCTTTCTTCATTGTTTATTAAAAACATGCTGGAGAATCGTTTAACGGTTAACGTACTCAGATTGATGAATTATTCACGAATTGACTTACATAAAGAAAATCGCACGGCTGAGGTTATTCCGGTTTAAAAAATTCATTAGTTTTACAAAATAAAACATCGTATGATTTGATCTTGTACGGATGATTTTGAGATTATTATATTATATTGACTATCGTATTAGCCATTGTTTTCTACTTCCTGATGCTTTGTATATAATCCTATGAGCTTCAGCTTGTCAGTTTTGACATCAAACGTCGTTGTTTTTGTATGTAATTGATAAAAAGGTATTAGGGCAATTGGGGATTATAAATTCTGCACATGGAATAAGCCTTAAGGTTCATGGTAGCATTCGCATGATCTGTCATTAATCTGATGGCCATTATGTATATCGTTTGGCTGGAGAATTTTAGCATTTGTAACTATTTATTACCACCCAATTATCCTATTCATTGTTACCCATAAAAATTACTTGGATTCAGTTATGTAGGACAGAAAGATCGTAGTATTAATAACACTCGTCGAATATTGCCAGTTTCACTTTGTCAGAGATTTTCAATTTTTACTTTGAAATCTTTAGTTTACTGAAATTACTATTATAAATTCGACAGTACGTCGGTAGTTTGAGGAGTACTTTTAAGAGGATTCAGTTCTTAGTGAAGTACGTGTTTGTATGTAAAAAAAATCAAAGATCAGTGAGAAATCATTTCAAGTGAAAACGCTTGGAATTTAAAGTAGTTTCTGACAATAATTACTAGAATTATCAGCAAGTCAATTAGGTGTGGAAAATCACCTCTTTAAATCAGAGATAGATAAATCAGGAAGGGTTGAGTCGTTAATGACAGTTGTTGGGAAACTCTTTAAATTTCTTTATGTCAGATTGTAGCCTTCCTTTGCCAATTGTTATTAGCTAGAATTGTCATTTTATATTCCAAATCCGACGTTCAACATGATTAACGTGAGTTTACACATTCTGTTCCAGTAAATGTAGAAAGTTTTTACTTTTGTTTTAAATCAGAACAAATATTTGAAAGATCGTGAGAGAAAAATTGGTATCATTTTTGCATCTTATTTTCAACCATTTAGCCCAGTTTTCGCTTGGATTTCGGAGACCAGATTCGGACAAGTGCCTTAATTTTTCCAGTAATTGGCAATTAAAAGTTTAGATTTTTTTGCTTTACACTAATACGTGACTAATGAGTAGATTATTAAATAGCTCTCTTTATAAATTTAATCGGGTTTAACAACATCAGTGCCTTTGTTCATTTATCTCAGAACTCAGAACGGTAGATCAGAACACGATTGGAACACTTGGATTGGTTGGTAGTAACGGATTTATATGGAGTGAGTACTGATAGAAGAGTTAAGGGTTTAGGATTATATTTAGGATCCATACATAATAAATTAATAAACATCGTTACATCTACCAGGGAGGGAGGTATTAGAATTACTTAACTATTCCATAAAATATTCAGTTCAATGAGGGTCGATCTTGGAGATGGGAGATTCGCCGGAAGCACATAATAGTCGACGTCGAGTATCCTCCTTATGGGATTTCTTCACACACTCCCCTCCATCCTCACCTCCAAAAACAGAAAGTGTGTTCAAACGCGGACACTCCAGGACCCCAAGTGTACCCATCCCTTCGATAAAAATAAATTCCCCCATCGATGAATGCTGCAGCGATGGAGAAGTTACAACAAAATCCAGAAAATTCGAAAGAAGTGTTTCCTCCAGCCCCGAATTGGAAAAGTCGCAGGTCGATGATATCTCCAGTATCGACGAGGAAGCTGGAGTTGAAGACGACGGGGCTAAGAAAGAGTCCTCTGATGGAGACGACGTATCTATCGCTAAATCCGAAGATATTCAATTCCTAAAGGGAACCAAGCCTAAATTCCTCAGCAAAAAAACGACTAGAAACATCCTACTATACCCCTGGGTTGACAAAAAGTCAGGGCCAATGCTCGTGCCCCCACAGAGACCGAGGTCAAAGAGCTACTCTGACCTGAGCTACTCAAGGAAAGCCCCAGAGCCAGATAATACAGAGAAAAAGTTACCTGAGCTGACTCTAGACGAGATCAAACAAATTCTGATGAGGCACAAAAACAAAGGATCGCCTGGAAATGAACCCCTTGACAATGTCCCACCTTTCTCAGAGGGGAACACAAGCATGTCAGCCATGGTGGGGGCAGCCTTTTTACCTGCAGCCTCCCTTGCATTCTTAGATGGGAGACTTGGAGGGACGAAGAGTTTAAACCTACCCAAAGGCTCCTTGCCCTCAACCAGTCGAGATGATATCGGCGGGAGTAACACCTGTATTAACATATCATCTTCCCCCTCACCCCAAAACCGAGCCAGCCGCCCAAGAATGCTGTCCCAGCCAGCGTTTCTAATCCCCGATTCAATTCACTCAGCCCAAAGTCAAGCTTCGTCAGCGATTCGATTTTTTCGACCTTACTTTCGACGAACGTCTCAGTTATCAACGGTTAGTGAGTTGCACCCACCTCTGTTTGCCGAATGAATCTCTCTCCCTGTGCTCTCTGAAGTTTTATGAGAAATCCCACATGCTTGAGTACAAGCCGTCTCACGCAAATTAATGCAACTGTTTTGATTTCCGCTTCAGACATCTCAACTAATAATGGTCAAGTCAATGGGTCAGAACCTTGACCGAATTCCCTGAGGTCACCTGGATGGAGTGTGTGTGTGTGTGATATCCCTTTGGAAAGAACGGACCCTTTAATTTAAAGATTAGTCTTGTTTGAGTGTGGTTTTTATTTTACTCTTTATTAAAAATACCCGTGCATACACATTCGATACGTATGAAATTATGTATGGAATTTGTGAGGTGAATTTTGGCTCACGAGCCGCTTTTGCATGAATTGGTTAATTTGTATGGTTGTTAGTGTCGAAACGTCAATGTCACTTTCAATCAATAATCATAATCGATCAAGTCCCACTGACCTCACAGAGTTCAAGTAACGAGTTCTTTTTAATATAACTTGTTATGAGTATAAGCCTTGGAAAGTTAATAGATCGACTTCCATGTTGTTGATGACATTTCGCCGTGTGTATGGAGACCTAATTAACAAATTAGCGTATTACTATTACAGACCTAAGAAATTATCGAGTGAGGGTTTCCATAATAGTTTACTTAGCATATAGTAATTAGTTTTAGTGCTAAACTGGCAATGAAATTAATAGATTAATAAGAAGTTTTACATTTGTGTTTTGTTTAAGGCTTCGCCTTCATAAATTGACTAACCTTAAGCTCAACTTGCATATTCAAATTGTAAATATTTCCTTAGCACGTAAAAGCACTGGAAATTAACACTAGCTCTGCTGATATAAATAGTTTTAAAAATGAAATGGGATTGTTAAAAATTTGTCCATATAGCAAGGCCTAATTCTCGCTGAATCAATGGTGTCCTTAACCAACCGGGCTTTAGTATCATTTATTGTTGAGGACAACTTCACAGGACTGCAGCAACTTTTGGAAAGTCGACGAGTTGTGGTGGACGATCGAGATGAGGTATTTCATTTATGGGCGTCTTAAAATATTTTTCTGCTTATAAAAATGAGACACCTTTCTTCGTAAATTTTAGAGTGGATCTACTGCATTAATGATAGCTGCTTCCAAGGGGAAAGCAAGCTTTGTCCGAGCTTTACTGGAACATGGTGCTGATATCAATGCAGAGGATTCAGTGAGTCGAGAAACTAAATTAAGGATTTCAATTCAATGTGCACCCTTAAGTAGTATTTTTGATCCGTATCACAGGACAATTGGACAGCTTTACATTTTGCAACCAAAGAAGGAAATGATGAGATCGTGACAGATTTATTAGACCATGGTGCTAAGGTGGATCACCGGGAAATGGTATGTATCAGTACGGAAGATTAAAAAAATTAATATCTGGGAATAATTTATACTTTTATTTCAGGGGGGATGGACCGCGTTGATGTGGGCTTGTTACAAAGGTCGCACAAAATCCGCGAAGCAGTTGATGGAGAAAGGAGCTGATGTAAATACATATGGGAATTATAACGTAACGTGCCTAGGCTGGGCCGCTGGTCGCGGGCACACAGAAATCGTTAAAGATCTACTTCAACATGGTGCTAAGCCGAATACGGGTGACAAATATGGGACGACCGCTTTAATCTGGGCTGCCAGAAAAGGATACATGGAAATCGTGGATATGCTTTTGAATGCGGAGGCAAGCGTGGACGCCTGTGGAATGACCTCTTGGACACCCTTGTTGGTCGCAAGTGCTGGGAATCACGTGGAAGTTGTTAAAGCGATTCTGGAGCACAAGCCGAATGTCAATGCGCTGGATAAAGACGGTTGTTCTGCATTGACATTAGCATGCAAAGAAGGGTTTCATGAAATATCGGTTTCTCTCATTAATCACGGGGCGTATATCAATATTAACGTGAGACTTAGTTTTAAATGCTCGTTATATTTTAGGGATTTTTTTTTTATTGTTAGAATTTTTTTTATAGGATCGAGGTGGAACTTCGAATCTGATACATGCTGCTAAAGGAGGGCATAGGTCAATCGTGGAAGCTCTGTTGAAGAAGCATGCGGATGCAAACGTGTCGGGAAAAGTATGAAAGCGTTCTGGCTTTAACTGAGTCTAATTATTTCAGAATTTTAGTAATACTAATTAGTACATTTTCAATTCAATTTAGGATCGAAAAACGGCTCTATATTGGGCTGTAGAAAAGTCTCATGTCCCTGTCGTACGGATACTTCTTTCAGCTCAGCCAGATCTCGAGTTAGCTACAAAAGTAAGAAAGCTCTGATGTATACAAAAGCTTATAAAAGCTGATGGGTTGTTAAGTATTATATACGGCACTTTTAGGATGGGGACACTCCGTTAATGAAAGCAGTTCGAAATAGGAACGTGGAAATAGTTTCACTTTTGCTAGATAAAAGAGCCAAGGTTTCAGTAGCGGATAAGAACGGGGACACATGTCTTCACATAGCGATGAGAGCCAGATCTAAGCAAATAGTCGAGCTACTTTTGCGGAATCCAGCCCATTCCCAACTCCTGTATCGTCCTAATCGGGCTGGAGAAACCTCGTACAACATTGATCGGGCTTCTCCTAAACCGATTATCCCCCAAATCTTCGGATCAAGTGAGATAACCGAACTGGTGAATTGGGAAGAATTTTGTTATGGAATTAGTAGTAATTGTGACGTTTAAATAGGAGGATTAAACACCCAGGAGGATGGAGAGAACTTGCTTGGCTACAACTTGTACAGTAGTGCTCTTGCTGACATGTTATCTGATCCAACTTTAAATATGCCCATCACCGTCGGCTTGTTTGCCCGTTGGGGTAGTGGCAAATCTTTTCTCTTGAGTAAACTAAGGGGTGAGACTTAATCTGAGTTTTATTCGAATCGGTTTGAAGTTATGGATCACAGGAATTGAACAATTCTTTGTTTATTGCAGAGGAGATGAAATCGTTCGCCAGACAGTGGCTTAATCCTGTATTTTCGTGGAATGTTTTAATCTTCATAGTAGTTTTGTGTTTCTCCTCCGTTGTGGGTGTCATAGCTGGGTTAGCCCTACAAAGTTGGATAGTTGGTGTTGGATTTTGTTCCGGTGTTGTTTGTACGATTCACACATTTCTATTTGGAGTTTGGTTTAGTAGTCGTCGATCAAGGTGGGATTATCGATTAATCAAGTTTCAATCGGCCCTTAAACTGTTTAAAGATATGATAGAAGGGCTTATGGAAATTTTTCTTTTGTAGGTATGATTGGTCATGGTCTAATAGGATGTCAAGTTACCTTGCACTTAAATCCGAAGCTTTAAAACTTGTCTGTGAGGTTATATTTTGCCACCCACCCGGTTCCCAATCCGCTGATCAGTTGCAGGCTCAACCTATAAAGTAAGGCTTGGAATTTTCATAAATGCAATTGTCCGGATTTCTTACTCTAAACTTTTAAATTGTTATTTTCAGCTTCTATTTCACAGAGCAAACGAAAATCTCAAGTACAACTGGGGGTGAAAACTCAGTGGTGCAGATGCTAGGGTCGCTGTACACTTGCATAGAAAATGACTATGGTGTGATTAGTTCAAGACTTTTCAGGGCATTCAGACCAAGACCAGGTTGGACTCATATCTCTTGCTATGTATTTGCAGACCTATAGAATTTGTTGAAAATGGAATAATTTTTTTGGAATAGTTGCTGCCACTGCAGAGTGGAAATGGAGAAAACTATGTTGCATTCCCTATTGTGTGATCTTTCTATTTTGCTTTGTTTGTACACTGATCGGCATAGTTGTACTTGCCCTTTACCTGACAGGCATGGGTCCTGAGTAAGTGGTGATTGTTATTTTTATTTCAATTCTTGAAGAAACTTGATAATGATAATGCGTCTTGAAAAATTACAGGAATCACACAACCACTTTAACGGTGATAATGAGCATTTGTGCTTTAATTGTAGGATTATTATTAGTAGCAAATCTTTATACGGTTGGACAGGTAAATATGAATTTCGCTAAAAAATATTTTTAATTTATAATTAATTAGTAGTTATTTATAATTAAACTAGGGAACTAAATTCTTTATTGATGAAAAAGGTTCTGAAATCCGTTATCTTCTCTCATCGGAGGCATTTACAACGTACCGTTTCGAAACTCTATGCCGTCAAGGCCGAAGGTTTTCTCAATGCACTCAAGTCGGAAGTTAACCTCATGACTGATATGGTAATTTTAATTAGATTTAATACAATAAATTCTTTTTTTTAAATGCAAAACCATTGATTTTATTTTGATTTACAGATACATTGTTTGGACGCTTTCACTGCAAGGCAGAGTCGTATGGTAGTAATAGTAGATGGGTTGGACAGTGCCGAACAAGAAAAAGTGCTGCAAGTCCTGGATGCAGTGCATATCTTATTTAGTGATGCCAAATCCCCTTTTATAATCTTATTAGCAATCGATCCGCACATAATTTCCAAGGTACAACATCTTTTTTTGACCAGTTTTGTTTAACTTTAAAAATTGTACACAAAATAACTCTAACGGGGAACGCTGCGTTTAACTCTTTAACTGTATGATATGCTTATGAATTTTTTTCCTGCTGCTAAAAGATGCTGAATAGTCGCATTAATTTTCGGAAGGTACTATAAATTGACTGGGATTCGAGATTGCTGCAGTCAAAACGATTCCTTGAAACACTGCATTGAAGCTCTCTAATCCGGGTTTAATATATGATTATAGGGAATCGAGATGAACATCAATCCGGTGCTAAATGAGTCAAATATAGGAGGACACGATTACTTAAGGAATCTTGTCCACCTTCCTTTCTTTCTTCAAAATGCGGCCCTTAGAAAGGTCAAGCATGTGAAAATGTTAGAAAGTTCTATGAAAAGGAACAGTAAGCTTGAGGAGGATCCTGGTCCACAAATTATCGTAAGATTATCATCCAGGCAAAAAATCTTGCAACTTTCAAGTGTAATAAAAATTGTGTTTTTTTAGCTTTCTACAAGGAGACCATCGGTGGAGTCTGGATTTGGAATACCTTTAGGGATAGGCCTTGATAGTAAATTTGATAAGGGTGCTCCGAAAAAGACAAAACGATTAGGACTGAAGGTCGATAGATTATTAATTGTTATTATCCCCATATCAAATTTCATCTTAAACCTTGTAGGTTTTTTTAATTACAGATGAGTGAAAGTATTGCGAGTAGTCTTGGTAGTAATCTTAATAAGGTCACTTCAGGAATGCCAATTATTGGGGGACCAAGTGACTTAAAGAAAATGCTTCTTGGAGATGATTATTTTTCAGATGTTAATCCCCGGTCTATGAGACGACTTATGAATATTATACACATAACTGGTAATTGAAGCTCATATTATCAGAGATTATCGAAATATGTTTGCTCCTTCAAAAGCACTGAGAATAAGTCGAAAGTATTTATTTCTGTTAGGTCGCCTTCTAAAATGCTTCAGCATTGACTTCAACTGGTATCACCTTTCTGCATGGGCCAATGTGACAGAACAGTGGCCTTATAGGTTATCATGGATTATAATTTACTGCGAACAATTCCAGAAAGACTTGGATGATGGAATGAGCTTAAAAAGTGTGTATGAGAGGTAAGTTAAGTTTTTACAATCTTTACGATTGAGACTGCTCTACCGCTTTAAAGAGTTACACAAAAAAAAATTGGTTCTAGAGTCCGACCATTCATACCAACTTCGAAAGATATCGACCAAAATGTGACCCTGGATCGGGATGAGAAAAAGCTCGATACTTACTTGGGAATGCACAAAGGGTCCCTCCTCGTGTCAACTTTATATGTATTCCTACCATTTACGATATCATTGGACCCGCAACTCCGAAAGGATATCACAGGTAACGACAAAAAATAATTGAACACAAATACTTGGTTAATTCCCTATCTAAAATTTAAACTTTGCCTCAGAACAATATCAACCCGTGGACCAGCTTTTCAAATCTACTTCAAATCTTTTGCCCAGCTTGTTGCCTGTAATCGGACAAACTCAGCCTTTCCTACAGCCTCATTTCGGTCACCAATCCCAAGTGTCCCCACAGCCTCATGCTTTGCGGTACAGGGGTGGTCCAGCAAAGTCCATAAACGCACAGTCAGCGGTGACCAATGGGTTTCCGCCTTCATTCTATCCTGGATTACAAAATTTCGGATACCCTCCAAACATGTGGATGCCTCCCGGGGGCTTGCCTCCTGGATTCATGGGGATGATGATGCCCCAGCAGTCAATGGAGCCACAAGGAATTGTCGATTTATCTCTTGTCGTACGTTTACATTAACATAGTGAAACCGTTTGTGAAGCAATATTCTTAATTGAAGGACTTGCATTGCAGAAGGACCTTCGTCACAAGAAATTGTCCTCGATGGCTGTAGAAGGAGTTTGTGATCTCTTGGTGGCTCTGACTGGGATAAAGTCTAGCCAAGTCACGCGATACCAGGATACCGTCAGAAAGAGCAACATCAGCGGCCGAGTTTTACTTAACTGCGATCTTAGCGAGTTAAAGCTGGTTAGTTTTAATCTTTAACTAGATCTTATTCTGCAAGTTACAAAGAAAAACTATTGACTAGGTTCTCCAAATGACTTTCGGAGACTGGGAAATGTTCAAATCGGCCGTGTTGATTCTTCGAGATGGGGAAACCAAGACGGCTGCTGTTGAGAAAGACAAATCTTTGGACGAAAAGAATAATAACAACAATATGACTGGGAAAGAAGTAGTTCGTATAAGTGTGACTTCTCCTGGAAGCCCTCCGCCGGAAAAGCCACCAGGTAAAGTTATTTTAACCGTCAATAGTATTAAAATAACTGATATGAACTGATGTTGTTAATTGATCCATCGATAATGTAGTTAGCAAATCGCAAATCGACCTCACAGACTCCAAGAAGCCTCCAGCACAAGCACTGCGTCCAAATGTATTGGAAAAACAGGTACGGATGATCAAAGACAATTACCCTGATCTCGATCTCTCTTCGGAATCTGACACCTAAAATTATAATTATCAAAAAATGACACACTTTTCGATTTTGTTTTGTAATCTGAGATTTAAGAAGACTACGATCTACTATTTTGTATTTTTTTAAACTCATTATGAGTTGAAATATTGGGAATCATGCGTCTTTCATATTTTCATAACCACAAATAATAAATCAGTTTTCATTGTCGTGAGAGCTTCGAAAAATGCATTAACCCACTAACCTAGGAAGACCAAGAATCAACAACTTGAGTTTATGAAATCCTAAGAATAATGTCAACACATAAATAGGGAACACAAATCACGTTTTACAAGCCATTTACAGTACAGTACAGTGAGAAATGAAAGATTCATGAGAATTACCATTGATGGATTAGTGAGATAATTATGCTTATCACGTCCCTGATTCCGTCATTCAGAATACAACCTGTCACATTGTTATTCAATATATGAGAGACAGGTGGATAATTGTTTGGCTAAATTTGAAAATAGGTGACGATGGAGGAGCAGATGATCTGTGGAGCCCTGGAGCTCCTAAATGATGAGGCGAAAGAAGATGCTCGGAAAGGTGAAGAATCCTCATCAACTTTATCACCAATCAACTCCGAGCCTGGTAAAACCAATTGGATTTTATAATATACACATCTGTTTAACTACTAAAATAAAGTTTATCAGAAAAAATACTTGTTTGATCCCAGAACCTCAAAATTACGATAATAGAAGATCATCCAAAGCATATCTTTCTCAAGATGAAACGGACGTGTTGTACGTCATGGGAACATCACTAAATAGGACTGCCGAGCTACCTGACTCTCCTTCCGTAGTGAGGAAACTGGAAGAAGCTGAAGCCAAGTATAGCTTACAGAACGAATCACACCACAGTCAACGAATGCGTCATGTAAGGTCCTTAGGGTCAACTTCTGCCATCTCCGATCCCATCACAATTCCAAGTGGGTCATCTTCACCAGGAAAGAAGTTCCGACAAGCTTCCTTGTCTAGGAACGCTTCTCACACAGGAAATGTTCCGTTAGCGTCTCCACTAAAATCTAAATCCCTTGGAGCTAAAGATTATAAGCCTCAAACACACCAAAGATCTGCCAAGTCTCCAGGTAAAGATAGCATTCGGAAAGGTTGTAGAAAGGGCGCACCTCAACACCTTCAAAACATAGAGAATGACAGTTCCACGGACGCTTCCAGTGATGAATCTCAAAAGCCATTGGTTATGAAACCATTAAGTAGCGATAAACACTCCAGGAGGGTAAGGTGATATCCGTTTCAGCGTTAGATCGTTACTATTCGTGAAATGATTCAAAAAATCTCTCCAGGTTACCACCTCTCGTTCGCCACGTCCTCCTATTGATCCAACCTCATCACCAAAGAAAAAGCGTGTGCCACGAGAAGACTCAATAGCGTCGAAATTTTCTCGTATCAAGTCTAGTTTCTTTGGACAGTCAAATGATCAGTCATTCCCACCACCAGCAGCAAATACTTCCACGAGTCAGCGACGAGAATACAGGCCTGTTCGATATGACCTGCCTACGGAGGACTCGTCGGAACCCAGTCAGTATTTCAAAGAGCATGGTCATCCTTGGACAGCGTACAGAGCCCCTACTCCGCTTCCACCCTTTGGAACGGAGGAGTACTACCAAGTTATAAAATCGAGTAACCCTTCCCCGACAACAAGCAATGAATCCGAAATTGGAAGCACTCCGGAAGATTTTAGTTCTAAAGAGGAATTGTTCCTACCAGGACCACCGGACCTTCCTGAATCGCCTTATCCAAGAAGAAGCAATCCTGATAATGAACAAATACAAACTGAGAATGGTGATGTCACAACAAGGCCTGGTTCAAATATACCAACCTGGATAACCACCCGTGGCAGCTCCTTCGTACCTATCACAACAGCCCAAGCTCATAGGATGCCTGATGTTCCTCAGCCAAGCAATGTCACAACTTCGTCACAAAAGTCGAAAAATATTCGAAGAATTACACTTGCGTCCTCTGGAGAAGAGGGAGTTGGAAATTCTAGAAGGCTTTACAGAACAAGTATGAATCAATCTGACCCAGTATTATCACCTTCGTCCAGCAGGATAGAAAATAGTCCCCAGATTCAGCCCCAGCCATATTATTCTCAGTATCAACAGCAAGTCACAAGCACGGAGTCACAATCTCTAGATCAGTCTCAAAAGGTCGGAAGTCCGCCTCTAACTCGACAGGCAGCTATTGTGGATAACAACAGCTCACGGGAAAATACCCCTCAAAAGTGACAAGAAAAGCATGATAGGTTGTGCTATTCCATTTTAGAGTTAGTTAGTGTAGAACATATTTTAGTTGTTGTTTTGATCGAATGTAGTCCTTTGGGTGATCTTGACAAAGTATTATGGATTCTTTATTTGACAATCGAGTTTTCTGAGTTAACCCTTGTCATTTATAGCGAAAATAAACGATTTCTCAAAAATCCACCGAACATCCATTCTAACCGCTATCGGATCAATGATTTGTATTTATTAGTCGAAAATAAACAGTTTTTAAGAACACCTTGGCATTTAATTTGATCTCTCAGTCCACTTGACTAATATTGAAAAAGCATTTGTAGTTTTTTTTAAATTCATAAGCCAATAAATTTGGAACACGTAGGGTCACCCCTCAGCCCTCGCCTATTAACCCATCGTACATTTATATGATCATTTTAATACTAAGCCACATAGTTAGCTTGAGTTTATCAATTTTCAGTAATTAGATTATCAAATAGGATCCACCCATATGATATCTAATTGCAGCACCAACAATAGGCTAAAATGTCCGTAAAAAAATTACTTGCATGAAACTCAGTCAAAATAGTTGACATGGATACAAGTACATTATGGACTCTAATCAATTTATTCGTACAATTTCTTAGAAAAAATGTCTCTCCTAGGAAAAGTATACACTGATATCCAACGACAAATTATACAAGTCAAAATTCGCTATTATGTGGAAGGCAAAGAAATCTGCAAAAGCCAATGGGGATGACTCTGCCAAAACGAATAAATCTGTAACAGAACCAGAACTTAGCCAACCTGACCCTGTCCAAAACAAGCATTTGGTCTACTTCATTAACCTAATGGCTGAACAAAGAGTAACTAAATATTTTGACGTGGCGGAAGAAACGACGGGTATCCTGAGGGCCAGCACTGAGCAAATCTGCAACTGCATCGCATTATGGAAAGGCGACTCCACCGAAGAGGATCAACTCATGACAGAAGATGAGGGCATGATGACTGAGTTTGGTATGAAGATTTACAGGATCGGTGAAATCTTAGGAGGGATTCAAAACAAAAATCCCATCTCCTTTTGGACCAACGGAGAGAAAGAGTTGATTCTTAGCATTATCCTCCCTATGACTAAAGATGCTGTGAAATTACGGCGGAAATTGACCAGAATTAGTGACAGCATGATCAGTGATTTGAAAACTTTGAGACGACTAGTCGATATTTATGGATGCAATGCTTCGGATAAGACCACTCCGATACAGAACTCAGATCTGATAGAAGAAATCGGTAAAATTATTTACACATGATTACAATTTTTTTAACTCACCAAGTGAATTGTTTTGGGCATGTAGATGAAGGAAGTGTCTCTGAATTTGGATTTAAATCCACAGCAATCAAATCAAAAACCAATGATAAGTGCCCAAATCCTATCGAAACGATGATCAATTTCCTTCGATCAATTTTTACAAGCAAACCGTTGGGGAGGGAGTTGCAAGCTAAATCCATGCCTGCTCCAGTCGATAGTGATTCCTACAAAGAAAACAATAGTAAAGCCAGCATGAGAACACAATTCAGTCTAAACTCCATAGAATTCAAGACCCCCTCCCAGCTACCGAGTGAAAAGCATCTTAAAAAAATAGCCTCAACCCTCATGACCTCAAAGACATTGACACACGTCGATTACATATTAGACCCTATAGAGTCCCGAGTCAAAGAGGTGCAGACCTTTTTAGAAGTTGACAAGTGGAAAATGATGGAAGAAAACATACTTGCAGATAACCCCCTGACCAGTACCATGAGCCCTATTGTTACAACCGAAATAAATAAGCAAGAGCTGGAGGAAATTATTGAAACAAGAGCAAAAACTTATTTCCCTATCAAGAACATTGCACTGGAGACCATGCAGTCCAGTTCCAGTAAAGGGAAGTCCAGGGAATGGCTATTCAACGCTAGTGAGGATCTTCCACAACGCCAGAAGCCAATAATTAAAAACGATGTTCAATACGACCGAGAGAAATACATTAAAAAAATTGAGAGTGGCAACCAGAACGAGGTATTCGACCAGTTTGACGACACTGGAGAGGATAAGCTTGCAGATAACCATCAGGCATTCGAGGAAGAATTAGACTCTATAGGGATCTCCATACCTAAAACAAGGGGTGCAACTGACCTTCTACGCTTCGACAATTACTCAAACATATCAGAAGATCGAGAAGATACTGTAAGTGTAGTAGGATCTGGAAACTGTGAAAACCAATCTGAGTACATCTCCGTCTACAAGTCTATAGTGAAGGAGATGCATGACTCGGTTGGAAGTCTTATAGGGCAAATCCGCTCTGTAGAAAGGGCATGGTTGACCACAGGTCTTCGTCCGGGTTTTTCTGGCCTACACAAACTAGGGGACTTCCTAGACTTCATTGGAAAGACGGTGGAACTCGTGGGTCAACCCGACTTTAAGGGGATTTACCAAGATAAAAAAACGGAGGTGCTCTTAGCTCTTGATCCAGTTTATAGGGAAGCCCATAGCTGCTTTATCGCATTGGGAGAGCTGGCACAAGTGGTTTCGACTGATGTGTCGTATTTGAAGGAGCTATTGGAAAACTTTCCCAAAGGGGATCTCATCGTTTATGAGTATTCTTCCAATTCTAGTCTTGGGAGTTGTGACAAGATCGACTGCCCTGTCCAAAACAATGATGATCGGGATGCAGTGACATTTACTGTCGATTTAGATGCTATTTTCGGATAGGGTAAAATCTTTAGGCATGAATTGAAGGTCTGTATTTCTTCGTGAGAAAAATTTCCGAATACTAATTGCTGAACTATTATGCTGATGATTATAGAAGGAGTCCATTCCTTGTGTATTTCATATTGACCTTCCACTAGAAATCTGTAAATTGTTGGGCTTTGATTAAAAAACATTTTAAACTAGGCACGGTGTCAATTTGTCAGGTTTTAGATGAATTTTGTTTAGAAAGTCTAACTTAAAGTGTCAAATGGGTCCCATGAAAAGGCTACTATTAGCTACAATAAACAATTTTTCAGAGTTATCCACTCATAATTATCAATGTATTTACCAATTTTTCAATCCAGTTTATTTTATTTTAAATAAGGTTTATTTGTAATTCATACACAGATAGTTGAACCAACAATGAACGCAAAATCAACACTGCACTTGAATAATTGGCAAACAAACGAGCAAGGATTTATGAAATAAATCTCCGGCATTACAAGTTGAAACAAAAGCCAATTTTTCCTTGGTACAAAGAATGAATTTCGAGCAATCTTCCTGGTGAGGTTGCAATCCAGTTGAGTTGCATTGAAAATCTATTGTAGACAAAAAATGTAACTTTTCATCATATCCATAGTAGATAATTTGCATAAATCTCTTGACGATTTACTACCTGGGACCATTTGAGAAAGTTGACAGAGCTCAACTGAAGCTTGTGGGACACATGTAAGGGTAGTATTGTCAAAACCTTGATCAGTTCCGCAGCGTTTGGTAGTAAAATTATTTGTACCGTTCGAATCGCAGACATAATATTTTCGACAATCAAGCAGATCTGGGTAAGTCTCGGAACTTACAGTTTCATTTAGTTTCGGACAGGTAAATTCCAACCCTCCACTCTCAATAGTAAAGTCAACGATTAACTTTAGGGCTGATGACAGCATCCGGTTTTGAATATTCATCATCAGCGTATTCTTTTCAAGCTCGTTTGGATACTCTGAATCAAAGTCTGGATCCGGCTGTTTTTCAGGTTTTTCTGATAAGATTTTCGAATCATTGGAATCTGACCCTGGCCACCTTACTGCACAACCAGCCTTCAAAACAAATTAAACGGACAGTATGGAAAGGGAGCTAATTGAATAATGTTAGCAATTTAACTCTATGTAAAAGTTAGTTTACCGTTCCAATTATAAGTCTTAAAGTCCATATAGCCCAAACGCAGCTTACAATGCACTTAATTTCCATGTTCAACACGATTGGATTTTACGCTGGTTCTTTTACAACGGATATGACCAAGATCTTGTAAGAAATTAATTTGTGAGAGACTTGTGGATAGATTGTTGTTGTTCCTCTTAATGGGATTGTTTATGTAGAATATCACCTTATTATGCAACATCTTAACAATATCTGCGACTGCATCTATACCTTACCAACATTTTTCTTAATGACTATTAGTATCTAATCATTAGCGAATTACTTAATCTTCAGCGAAGGTTATATTCGTCAATTATTACTAATAGCTTGCAAAGTTAATTCTAGGATTTAATTCAAGAATACCATATTCGCAGTATGTTGTAGGGTATAGGTATGGTTATGTACGTTGTCCCACAAACCCTTAAAAACTCACTAGGCATATCATATGAATACATACATTTTCTAACTTCAAAGGCATTCAAACCTCTAACCAACTCTACCGAACCGATTTCGTTCAATAAACCTCTTAAAAATTCAAACCCTGATTTGTATATTAACCCAGATTCTCTGAAGCTACGTTATTTATCAAATGCAAAGCCAAATTATACAGGACATGTGGGCTCTAAATTGTAAATATTAACACAATCAACACAGCAGAACACAAATAGTAGATAGAATTATCACCGTCAACATTTATTTATCGTCTTTGTCTCTTGAACAAGGATTAAGTGGTTAACTTGGCGCTGAAAAATACGCGTTTTCTTTACTCTTTGCTATTTATAGCTATGAGGTATCCTTATATTTATCTTTAGTGCAAACATTATTGAAAATTTCGTGCACATCTCATCCTTAGATGCTGTAAATCTTCCATCTCTCTGTAAATGGACAACACTTGGACATATACAGAAATAATTTACTTGCATGCATCGACTGGACTGTATCTTGAAATTTCAATGAGCCGAGCTAGGTATAGTCAAATCAAACAAAGAATAAACTGCAAACTTTCTCATTCTAAGTCCCGAGAAATACAGAAAGAAGAATACACAGTAACACATTTGACTAACAAGTTATCTGAACGAACGGACTTAAATCATTATATGTACACAACTCACACCATTCAAAACAGATCATATGATATAAAACTAAGCGGAACATGGAATATATAATCTGTAATCAACTTACACGAAGAAAACTTAAACTAAATACACAAAACATTAAAGTAATTGTAATCACACAAACACCACAAGAGACAGATAACCTTAAACCTGTAATGTAAGTACTGATTGTAGCTGGTAATATTGACTGAACAAAGGACATGTTGCGATTTGTGATGCGAATCAATGAAGGCAGTAAATATAATAGCTTGGATTTACGCATCACATCATCTGCTTTAGTAATTAAACTACGCGATCTGAGGATCAAGTTAGTAGTGTAAATTTTGTCTCGGAACTATCTGGGCACTAACGCGCAGTCTTCTGTGCAGCCAAGTGCACTTTCGTAGAAAATGCTTGTTTGCTCACAGACTATTTCGATGAATTTTCAGTTCTATCCAATTATATTCAGGTAATTTTTTTTCTCGGATATTTTTACTGACCACTGTTCACCCCAACGATAACAGCCGTTGTGGTGGATAAGACGAACAATCGATAAATAATTGACAATTTTTCTTGAAATTTGTTTATGAAGCAAGTTTAACGATCAAATGCAAGGCATTGCGGGGTTTAACGTTGAAGATTAATTAAGTCCAGATTACAGTTTCACACTACATGGATTTTCATCACGTTTTGATGACTTCTTTAGCTGGAGCAGAGGAAACCCCACGTGGAAGTTTACTTGACCTGCAATCAAGAACAGCAAGAGAACCTAAGCAAATACATGATTTGGAATAAATAAAAGAGCTCTTTAAATGAGCAAACTATTGTATGGAAATACTTGTTCTGGAGGTTTTTCGATTCACTTAATTTTCCCAACTTTTTTAGATTCGCGTCGTCTTTGCGAGGATAAGATGTAAGTTTTGTCTCTAAGGCCCCAACTTTTCGTAACAAATCATTGACGATTGATAGAGGGCTAAGTCGTGACGAGGTAGGAGTGCCTGAAACATTAAACAGTTGATGCTCATTCAAACCTGCACGAAATAATGTTTACAAAAATTGACAGCACTTACTAACATCTTAAAAGAATATTATTATCTGTACTTACTACATCCTAACACAGCTTGGTGAGCTTTTGCTACGTTGAAGGGAATTGGCGGTGGTGTACATTCCAGTCTATTTGAATCCACAACTTGCTCTTGTTCCTTTTTCGTAACTTGGAGTTCATATCGGAGATCTATGAACAAAAATAACAGTCATAAATGTGTGCTTCAACTTTAAACTTGACATAAATAAAATATCGTTTACTGTCTACTTACCTCTGGTCTCCTCTTTCAGTCGTTGAACCATGCCTTTAAGATTCTCTTTCTCGTCTAATTCGGATTCTAAATACACATTACGCTCGATAGCTAGGTTGAGCTTCATTTCAAAGTCTTCAATAGATACTGCAGCAGCTCTGTAAGTATAGTGATTATAGTTTAAAAAAAATTTAAATTCAGAATACTAGATTAGTACGCATTATTTTTAGCCTATATTCTATACTAAAACTTTCACTGATTTTTGACAACACAATAGTTCCTGAAACTACATTTTCATCGAATTTTATTTTTAACATTGTTGCGCAAACAATTGACATGCACATTAGCCATCGGACTGCAGGAAATGTTAGAATTAAACACGAAAATGTCAAATGAAAAGGAAACCCTATTCATTTTTTATTATTTTCCTCCAGAAATGTCAATAAATATTCTTTCTTACAACTAATACGTAGATGATACAAGGATGTTGAATTAAAAAATAATTCAAATATTTGTCGAATGGATTGATATCAAAGATATCAACGAATGTCAAATATTTTAAAGTACGCACCGATTTGCTCTTTCTAGGTCATCATTCTTCTGTTCTAGCTGCCTAACAAACTGGTTAATTTCCTCCCCAGTCTTTCGAAAAGCAGTGATTTCAGTTGTCCACTCTGCCATTCTTGCATTATGTTCAGCCGTCATTTGATCCAATCGTGACTGAAATACACAGACATCAAAACAGCTTACATAACAGCTTGATTTATCTACCCACACACATGCACTAATACATAGTAAACTTGTTACATCCTTACCCTTAAATTCTCGTTTTCATTTTGTAAACGGCTAACGCAGGACGTCAAGTCTTTATTTTTATGTTCATGCTGCTTCAGCTGGGTGTCCAACTCAGTCTCTAAAGTTTTAGAGTCTTCTTGATACTCTTCAAAATCCGTCTTTAAATCATCATACCTGTGGAAGGAAAAAACATCAACATTTATGGAAGGCAAAAACATCAAAATTTACATTGAAAGTGGCTCATTCTAAATTATCGTGCTACCATTCTCTCGCTTCATATAAATACTGTGGAAATGCTAAGGAAGTGCTTTAAAATAGTAGATGATTTACGTTTCATCTACTAATCTGATTCGGTAAGGAATCTCTTAACTACTACAAAAAACGAAAGTTTCCATCACATGATCACATTCCTGAACTACTCTACCATGTGAAATACAAATACTTGAGGCCTTGCCAAAACATTAAGACATACATCCTTTTCCACCCTCATACATGGTGGCTGAACTGATGGCAGCAATTTGACAACAAGAACCCTGACACGAATTACCTATTAACGATAGTCAGCGTGTAGACTACAGAGATATGCTCCAGCTACAATCGATTTGTTTACAGAAGACCTAAATTCCTCCCATCAATACTTCGAGACTGTGAAATCCCAGATGATGATGATGATGAATCGATCTACTGCAAATTATAATGTAGATGAGGAAGCAGTTGTTGATACTATCATTACCATCCCAGAAACGTAGGAAAGAGGCCAATTGCAAAATGCTCTTTACAATAATTACAATTTACTTTCAAGCATGAAAATCAGCGTTCCATGGACTGTACTCGACGCAAGCACACAATAAAATATGATTCATGTCCTACGTCCATTTGTCCGTGCCCTCTGTCCTTCCGGCTAGCCATTGACTATGTCTACACGAAAACTGCACATATTCCTATAAGACCAATACTGATTCAGTTTCAGTATATTCTGAATTTTAAAAAATTATCATACTTCACACTTTTAAGTGTTTCTCCATGTGATCGATGACCCAATGTGACCATTTAAGGAACACTATGTTAAGAAATTTAAGAATGGGCTTGTCATTTGGATTACAGACTCTTATGCAAGCTCTGCATTCGACATGCCCAATTCACGAATTCGCGACTCATGAGTCATACTTTTAAGGCCATGAAGATTTTTTATGAGTACCTACTACATACACACCTAGAACTTAAAGTACATTTGCAAGAATATCCCACCGAGATCTGTTGCTTGGTATGAACCACTATCCTAGAATCTCGGGCCATTGGCAGTGGTAGTGACTGCACAATCACTAGTACCACTACAACTCATTGATAATGGAAGATGAGGATCTATGCCCGCTTTTGACTATACATAGAAGGTCGTGTGGGCGAATAAATAATGGAAGTCAAAAGAAGGCAATTGAAACAAGTTAATCTACAACTACCACGAACTGAAATGCAAATCATTTACATAAAATCCTTTTACACTCCAAACTCCAACAGCCGATCACATGATCAGTGATCCCATCATTAGCATTCTTCATTCTATGATTCTACACCTTAAATATCAGAGCATACATTATTACTATTTATTGATGTACCCTAAAAAGCACTCGTACGTGCTCTTGGAACAGACTGGAACGACAAGATGTGAAATAAAATTGAACAAAGGCAGGAACTTTCTTAACTTTCTTACAATCTGGTATTGTATACCTACATTTTCTTTCATATCCGAAGTTATTCTGAACATTTATTTGCATGCCAGTATGTACGATATATATGCCATTGCATTGCCGTTAAATATAATACATATAGTAGTCTCCCAGACAAGTTCAACTTCCCAAAAGTTGCAAATCGATTAAACAAGAATATATAAGGTTAGAGCTTCGGTAGGATCAAGATATTTTTTTTCAGTTCTCCAAAACATGTCTGTAAAGCCCCACAGGAACTTTTGAACGTTTATTTTCTTCTGTAACTTCCGCTGCCACCTTCCATTTTTTATAATCATCATTCATTTCCCTAGAGCATGACTTATTGTAGAGAATCTACTCAATCTACCCTCATCGTGCATTTAAATTTTAACAAAATTGTTCCTCACAGCAGTCAGCTCAACACCGAGCCCCCAGTAGTATATTAAGTCATAAAGACATCCCATCCTTATCCCGAGCATTCACCGTTCCATCTTACTAACTACGCCCTAACATCAACAAAATGAAAGATCGTCTTGAAGAAACTCCTTCTAATAGTCCATTATGATCTGATAACAAATGAATATCAGCCAAAAATTCTCAAACGTAGAATTTCTAAGCAGCGTGTGCATCTGTTTAAGATGTTGTTACTATTTTAGGACTTGTAAGTTGGAAGCAGTTACTATCAAGCAGAACATCTTAAAGACATTTTTATTCCAACCTGTCACGAAAGAACGAGAAAAGTCAGTAAATTGTATTAAAAAAAACAGAGCAATCACTTCTCACGAACAGCCACCAAGCCAGGCTATCCCGGCTTCATAAATCTACATAGCCCTCTCCTTCGTTCATAAAAATAAATAGATATCTATTTTTTGAACACAAGAAATCATGTTCCATAGGCTTCACTTTCTAAATAGAAAATCGAACAAAACAACGAAACAGACAGAACTAATTAAAAATCATTCAGATATAGATATCAGATACGCAAAGTACTGGCACAATTGACAATAGGCCATGTGGCTTGGATGAATCATACTGCCTTATGTTTTATGTCACTGAAGTGTATTGCAATGATGTACATCTTTACAGCTCAAACAAACAAGGTCGTCGACAAATGAAACTCCCTCTCCGATTAACGACTTCTAAGTTCTTGAGAAGATAATTAAGTAATTATTTTTTCGTCTTCGGTATCAACAATCTTGAGTCAAAAAATTACATCCAAATCTCCATTTTTCCATCTAAAATTTTGTATGCACCTCTAAAACTCACCTGTCACCAGGTAAAATTTATGAGACTAGTGACTAGTGACCTATACCCCTCACGAATCCTAATATTAAGCTTGATAGAAACATTTAGGGAGCAAACTTTCAGGTCGTGACTGCCAGGTGCGTCCCACTAAAACCACAACCCACAACCAAATTTTCCATCAAAAATTCCATCCAACAAATTCTATGCATTTTTGGAGAATTAGCCAATAGAAACCACTAATTCCCACGCGATTGAGAGGCACTAATACAATCTCCGCTTTTATAACTCAAAACAAAAAAGGATTCAAAATACTTTTTCATGCATACGTTAGAAGTTTCACAATCATTATCAAATAAATATTCTCACCCTTTTTTAATAGTATGAGCTTTACTCTTCCAAAATTCTATTTCTTCTTGGGCAGTTGAAAAACTGGGGACTTTCCTGATGTCGAATGTATCTTCAAAATCTTCCATCTTTTATTTTTCCCTTTTCCTTTCCCTCGAATCTTATTGACTGAATCCCACTTTAAATTCTACAACACGGCGGAGCTCCAAAACTTCTTGGATTTTGAACACAAACGCTTGCCCGTGCACGTTGAGCAAATACAGCTACACAGTCCCCTCCACCAAGACCGCTTTTTACAACGAATTCATCCACCATACATGATAAAGTTTAAGTTTTAGCACTAATTTTATTTTAGGCCTCCATCGAAACTGTAAACTGGAACTCCTATTACTTCATTAGTAGCGATTTTATCAGATTTGTGATCACTGAATCGTCGTATTTCAAAATTCTCTACACCCTTGTTAATGTTGAACTCGAATTTTAAAGGCACGGCAAACTCCAACTGCAGTCAACGTTGAATGATTGATCCAAACTCCAATTATTATCAAACGGTGAACGATGAGCAACGCTTCACTGTTCACCACCCTTTGCTTCCACCTACACCAGACCAAAAAAAACTTCTTCAATTTTAAGTAACAATGAGCTTTGCGCCTTTAAATTTCAAATTAGACACTAAATAATCATTACATATTACATTCAGAAACTGTGAACCCCAAGCCCTTTTACCCTTTTGAATCTAACTGCACCCTGCTATCTTACAGACCAAAAGTTACAGCAGCTTACAGCAAAGATTAGCACCACTGCCACCAAACTAACATTTACCTTCAACCTTGTCCCAAAGAAAAGCAAATACCTACAACTCGCTAATCACGATTCACAATTAATGGATAACCCTCAAAATTTCAAGGGCCCTCTTATCCGTCTAGTTCTATCTCCAAATCCCAAACACTTGGCATGATATAACGATAACATAAAAACAAAGTGATTATTAGAATGAAATAAAATTAAGTCAAACAGAAAGAATGACGCAAACTCACCTGACTCAGAGACACAACTGACGAAGTCTCTCCAGAATAATTAACATTAACTCTATCCGAGCCAAGTCAAGGAAATTACAGATTCCTCCGTATCCACTTTGCCAATTTACAATTACAATTTTAACCAGCCAATTTTCAAGGCTACTCTCCCCTCTCAACAACTAAAAAAAACAACTCACAACTACGAAACTGCTGACTGATGATGGATGGACGAAGCCAGGGGATGAGTAGAAGATTATTTAACAATACAACAAGTCCACTAAGAATGAATTAACATATTTAAAATCCTATCCCCTCTGCCTGCAAGGTAGCCGAAAGATGAAAAACGGAGGAGGTAAAACTGCAGAAATTCCTTGCAAAAACGGCTACTTTCCCCTCAAAAAAGTCCAATCCAAGGAGTACAAACTACAAAGTGTGTCTGTGTGTAAACTACTACACTATACGCTCACTTCCTACTTTGCTCCTGGCTGCTGTTGCTATTGAAGCTATTGCTGCTGCTGTTCTAAGCTCAGAGACTGCTGACTCAATTCCCTTCACCCCTACGGGGATTCTCCTCAATTTGGTGACGTCACGAACCAAAATCTCACCTAACCCTTTCACATCTTTTAACACGCACTTGATAGACCCAATCCACTTGGTGGAATCTGCACTCTCCGGGCCTGGATAGGTAACGGTCACCCCTAATGGGATATTTCCCACACCAATTTCCCAATGAGGAAGGCAGGGCCGGCGGAATAAGGGGGATGGAGGGGATGGTAGGATTCTGGGGAGCTGGTCGATATGGCTCGATGAGATTCGATAAGATTTTATGTTAAGGGGCGAGGATGGAGGGTTTGGAGTTTTTGGAAGGGTACGGCCCTGCGTGAGGACAGGTAATTTTCTTTGTACAGTTTTTGTCCGTTTTTCTCATGAATGCGAATGCATGGGATGTCTGTCTGTAGGTAATGAAGGTATGTATTATTTTTTGATTGTTGTTGGATGTTGGAATTGGAATTGGTGATTGTTATTTTTTTTTCTTGAGCAGTTTTGTGTGAGACATGATCATTGTTGGTTAGGGGGGATAATGCAATAATGGAGGGATGAAGATGAAGAAGACGGTTGGTCAATTTACTAGTAATATTCCAATCTGAATTTATGACTTGGATTACCCACCTGACACGCTTTATTATGTTTCTGAATTTTTTTTGGCTTATTGTTATTACCCCTTGTTTTGATGTCATTGCGGAGTGTGTGTGGATCTTTGTAAGAGTTGAGATACTGAGTGCGATGGTGTTGATAGGGATCATAAATCAGGCGAGTGGCTCTCTGGTGCATGATGATCAGGTTGATTGGGATTATTTATTGATGCCTTGAAGCTACGTATGAATTTGTGATATTGTTAAACAAATTAATAAACTTTAAGGTATTTTATTTATGTAAAGTATTGAACTTTTAAAATAGAGTAGGAGGAATTTATAATCAGTTTCAGAGGACGAGTATCTGTTTCCAATTTTCCAAGTGAATTAAAACTGGCTGATTGATTTAGCATGAAACAAATAGAATTCAGTGACAAGCGCTCTCTTGCATTATATACGCTTTCAGCACCGGTAAATTTCAGTAACTGTTAACAAATGGGATAGGGCAATGAGTAGTTAGTTAACAGTACAGAACAGGGAGTTTGACTTTGAACCCATTTGATTGTTACATGAATTACAACTCTACCTAACCTCGCGTTAAACAAATTATATGGTATGTTAAATGAGTCTTTAGTACTATTAATAGTAATAATAGTACTAAAGGTGTCCTTCTATTGTTTAAAATTATTGCTGGTTATTTGTATCAATTGTTAAAAAAAATCCTAGAATAGCCATTTCGAATTGAACGAATGGCTCTCCTACAATGTATATCTGATTAAGCCTGATGCCTGACCTGCCATAATCTATAATAAATTGCTCTCATGGTACATAATAATAATTTTATATCTTTCGTTACTCACAATTGTCGTAAAATATGAAAATTACCCATACAGTCAACTAGTCAACAGTGGTTTCGTGGTGGTCGGTACGATCTCATCTATCATTATCATCATCGCCGGCTTTCTTTCAATTTGTCCGTAGTAAAATAAAGTAAATTTACAAATACTATATACCATGTAGCAGTGGCAGCTACATTTCCTTGGATAACCGTAACGAGCCATCAAACCACGTCGTCCTAGATGGTTTATAAAAATCTTAAGGGGTTAACGAAAGGAAACAACTTCAAAGATTTAATAACCGTTGATCAAAACTTGCACGCATATTAATGCAAAGTAATATTAATACAAGAAAATACAACTTATAGATTGGGCTATTATTATTATCAGCAGTATAGGGCAACCCCATACATCAAGCTCTGCACTACTCTGCAGACTTTCAGACGATTTATTTTCTTTAGTATAATGATCCATCGGTTGAGGAGGTGTAGGTAGAGTCGATTAAAAAGCAACAGTATGATCATCCATCTACCTGAAACCAATAATGAACGTACAACAATATCAATACTCACGCCCTATATGCAGATCGATATCCAATAATGGAAATCGCTTTCATTCCTACAGGCGGCTCAGTGTCTATCCTTTGCATTGTTTGTAAATTTCGAATGAATGAGCTTTTTAATACCTTTAATCACGGAATGAATGGATCAAGAACTTTTTTCCCTGGCCCAACTGGTTTTATACACTCTTTTAGGCTTACTTGTCGTCTAGGCTATAAATCTTTAATCATCCTGGCACTTGGCAGATTGATCAATAACGATATCTACATGCTCGCAGTGGTGTACGATACCGTCTTCTTTATGAGCATCATTCTGCCGTTTCTTGTACTGTTTAAAAAAAAATGTGAAAAACTACATACCAAATAAGATTACATTTCTTCAAATCTTGAAAAAAAAACACTTGCTAGTTCTCAATTGGTTAACAAACTTTTGGATTACTTCTCAGCTCCTGAGTTGCCTAGACCTTTGGGCATTTTCGAGACGTCGTTTGACGGCATTTTTCTTGAGATCATTTTGCATTGGAGGATTTGATGAATTTGCATGCCTTACTTAGTCAATAAATCATAGGCTGAGACAGACAGGACAAACAAGACTAGGTGGACAGTTAAACGGTAAAGGGAGAGATTTTATAGATTTTCTCTCACATTAGAGAGGACTGCTATCGAATACCGTTGTACCCACTGATTAAAAGAGTAATTAATTACAATAAAAAATAATAGCTTGCTAATAAATCCCCTCCTCATCTTTGTAATGAACTTGTCACGAAATCTTTTGCTAATTTGTGATGGAGCTTGAGGGGAAAAGAATTAAAGAATTATTATTTTCAAAAGCATCTTATCTTGATTTGATTTTTCTTGTTCTCTTGTATTTCAGTTATGTTTTTTTGAGGGGAAATCCGTGATTTACCGCATCGTCGTTGTTGCAAGGTTGAAAGGGCATAATTGTGCATTTCATTGTTATCACGACGAGCTAGTCGTGCACCGAGGACAGAGAGCTTTTGGGCTTTAACGGCTTACAACTCTACGAGATACAATGTTGTCAATAATGGGATTGGTGAATTATTATCAGTTGATGGGATAAGACTGTGGAGATTTTGTTTTGGGGCTTACCTGGCCACATGCATGACTTATAAAACCTATTAAGGAATAAACCCATGCGTGTGTCTCTCTGTGAAATGATCGACAGGATGTAAAATATTCTCGAATGCGAAGATTGCGGTGAAGGATTGGTCATATTTATGATGTATGACAGTTGATCGGGATCAATTGCGAATTGCGAAAATCCAACAACGCAGATTGAGTCTGTAATTAGTATGATGGTGTTTTTGTGACGTAGCTGTGCTATGTATCAGATTTTATTGTTGTTTAGCTTCTACGTGTCGAGTCGAATTGCATAGAGTCGAAGAGGGCGCATATAATGTTCGCCAATTATTTAGAGAGTTGTCTGGCATATATCAAGAAAAATATGTGTTATTCATACACATGGTATGGGTTACACTTTATAGTGTTTTTAAAATAATTAATGCAAATGAAGAGATATCCGTTACAGCCAGAAGAGTCAAGAGTAGATTGGAGATTGACTGTCTGTTTCGAGTCTGCTATGGAGTTGTGAGAGATATTTGGGTGATGCTGCTGCATAGTAATAATTTCCCGTCGGGACTGGCTATCGTCAACTTTACGGATGTTGCTTGTAGTTTTGGGATATGGGTGGACAGATTTATTGAGCTGAATTTCAAAGTAGCAAAAAAAATATGCTTCAACTATTAGAGGATCAGAATTTTTAGAATTTATTAGCTGGAAATGGCTGAGGAGATACCTAAAACGGGATTATGAATTCAGTTATTTATGCTAGTTCAATGCTTTTAGCTACCTGTAAAGGTACTATGACGGTAACCCGCATGCACTGTTATTGGTGAAATTTCAAATCATGAGATTGGCAATTTAAAATAATATATTCGAATCTCCTGTTGATAAATGTAAATGTCAGGGTCTTGGTCCATGTGTCCATCCTGCCACTCCGGACACCGGACCGTTATCACCGTAAACAAGTTTAAATAAGGCATTGAGTTGAAAAAAGTACATGAAGAATTTCTTGCAAAATATTCCATAAGAATAAATCTGTATGGAACTCATATAAGTATGAAATCACATAAAATGGCTCTTGAATTTTTGCAATAACAATAAGATCATCTTCACTGGCATTCTTATAACTTAATCATCTCCGGATGGGGCACTTCCTTCATCCTTGAAATGATTGCCTAAACATTTTCCAAAACGCAAAATCACTTGGACTAATTTTTAGTTCGACATAACAGGTTCTGGGCATCATTTGTCTGAATTTTTCCTAATTTTTATTCTAAATATTGTTTTCCATATACTAATTCAGAATGAAACAATTTCTAGAACTCGTACCCTTCCTTACATTTTTACTTGCAGCCCAAGCAATACCACCAGTTTACAATAATCCAAATAGGGGTTATGGCTCTGGCCCTAATGTTCCGGAAAAGGACAAGTAACTTACTTGAGTTTCTTAATTTATTTAAGTACCCCTTCATACTAACCAGTTGTCAGAGTTTACATCTTACATTTCGTTTTTAATTTGATACGCATTGCAGGAGTTACAAAATTATCATAAAGCTAGACGACGCGTTCGGTAAGGCTGCAGAAGATTTGGAGTTGATCAAAGACCTAGCTGTAGATATAAAACTGATGAAAGTCCTTATTGAAGACATCGTCCCAGATATTAAAGAGCTTAAGTCAATTGTCCCAGATATCCGAACTTTAAGTGAAGGTTCACCAGGTCTGACGGCTCTGAGACAAAATGCAACCAGCCTGTCCCGATTAGCTTTACGAAATGCTTCAAATAACATGGTACACGATAAAAAACAATAATTTCCATATGAATTACTATTAGAATTTTTTTTAAACTCTGTGCAGCATCAAGATCTTTGGGATATTTCTGTACCCAAGAGCAACTGTGCCGAGATACGGTTGAGAGGGCAGAAGAAAAGTGGTTACTTTGTCATTCAACCTGATCGATCTGGTAAACCTGTTGAGGTAAATTGGATCTCAATCTATTAGTTTACTCAATCGAATTAAAAAGCAAGGGCCTTGATTCATCTCAATTTGCTAGGTTTACTGTGACATGGAAAATGACGGAGGTGGGTGGACAGTAATCCAACGCAGAGGGGTCCTCCATATTCCTAAAACAATGAGGGAGAACTTCTATCGAAACTGGGATGACTATGAAAATGGTTTTGGCATCCCTCAGAGAGACTATTGGCTTGGTATGGACGCTGCCAGCGTTTCTAAGGATCTAACATTTCCCATAAGCCTCGTGTATTTTTACTCTTTTTTATGCAACTGAATCTTACAGGGCTTGAAAACATCCATGCCCTAACCGCTGACTGCAACAATGAGTTGCTTGTAAACCTAACGAACTGGGAAGGTGAATCCTTAACTGCTAAATACTCAAAGTTCAACATCTCAGGGAAAGCGGATTTCTATCGTCTTGCTGTAGCAGGCTATTCAGGAACTGCTGGTAAGATCAACTCATCAAAACAAAGCTAACAGTAACAGTTAAATCTTAAAACCGTGTGGCTATAGATTCGAAAGCAATTCAATCGTTTAGCTAATTTATGTATTGTAAGGGGATGCAATGATCCACCATAACAAAATGAGATTTACCACCTATGACAAGCAGAATGACGTAAATGGAGAAGACAACTGTGCCAGACTTTACCGAGGTGCTTGGTGGTACAAAGACTGCTTCTGGGTGAGATTAATCACTTTAAAAACTTCATTATAACTTTAACCATAACTAAATAATAATTAATTAAAAATTTTATTAATCAAATACAGTCCAATCTCAATGGAGAGTATGCTGATGAGGGTTCCAGTGGTCGGATGGCCACCAGACAAGGAATCGAATGGGGCTCCGGTCATTTTTACAGTTACATGAAAACTGAAATGAAAATCCGTCCCAAGTGCTAAATAGGAATTTCAAACAGTTTTTCAAATCCTTTCGTATCAGATCTTAGCTAAAAGCAATCAACGATAGTTGGAACAGGTGTGATTCAGTAACCTTCTTGAACCATAACTATTACACAATAATAATAAAATTATAATTAAACTTTTTCTAACATCTACCCTCCTGTATTTGCAAGCAATTAATTCAGCCGTAAAGTAGTTAATTATTTATTCAATTGCCTCATAAAATCTATCCCCGTTGGTAAATTGCATGGAACGATCTAACTCATCTAACATAGGGCGTTTGTAGGAGTTCACACGTATATCATCTGTTCAGTTCATACATAATCATGATGCCCTACACCAGACCTCCACCACTGTCCATCATAGGCATTAATCGCACCTGTTATCATACATGAACCTGACACTCCAGACTCCATCCATATTTCCTCGCTAATTGAAATGCAGACCACAAGATCAACTAACACCCCTTCCAGTTAAATTTTTTTTAACCTTCATATAGTATCTAGGTATATCGAACCCAACCTGAAATTATTCAGTTCCCAGTTACCATACCATTCAGAACTACTCCATACTGCCAACTCTACACATACATATAATCGAAGAGACAATTGCCATTGCCACTTGCCACTGCCACTATAAGCTCTCACCACAGAGCTTGCAGAGTCCATAGAACGAGATTGCTTGCATCACTTGGATGGTGGCAGAAAAAAAATCATGAAATGGATGTACCGAGCGTAGCAAAAGAATTGTGCTTGTTGAATTCTCATCAAGTGAGCTGATTCTGGTTCCCATTCCCCTTGAAAGATTGCATATTTGGCTGGCAAGACTTTTTTTAGGTTGTGTATATCAATCTTATCTTGTATCGAGCTTGCCACTCTATTCAAAAGATTTTCAAATACTTGAGTATCTAAGGTTAATCTGAGGGTCGGAGAGTTTTTAAACTAAGGTCAATTACTGTAGAACTAAGGCCCGTTGTTTTTTTTAAAGGTTAGTCCAGGGACGAAGAATGAGCTCGGAGGAAGCTGTGGAGGCGGAGGTTACTGGGCCACAGGTGGAAGGTATGGGATTTCAAAATCAATTAACCTTTGGAAAATTGTACAAGTTTGGGTTCAACATGTTGGAATAGTTTCTGTCATGTTGTGTTCCAAAGTGCAACAGTTTTTGATGGTATGATGTTGTTGTTGTTGTTGCGGTTTTATATATGAATCAATGATCATGTCTGTGTTTTTTTAAGATATCCAGTTCGAGGAGCTTAAGAAAGGGATTTTGGATGATGGTAATGTCAGTTTGAAAACGGACTAGTTTAAAAGTTGTTCAATGTGTAATTTAATTAAGCTATTTAAAATTTTATTTATAGTGTCCTTGATTCTAATTGATGTACGGGACCCCCAGGAGCTGGAAACGCAAGGGAAAATTCCCAAATCAATCAACATACCTTGTAAGTTTAAAATACAAAGTATCTAAGGATCTTAAGATTTTTTTAATGATTGAAAAGATAATTTATTATAATTTCTAGTGCCTGAGATACCTGACGCATTTCGGAACTTGTCGGATGATGATTTCAAAGCCAAGTATGGGTTTTTGAAAAGCGCTGACAATCTAGTGTTTTCTTGTCGCTCTGGGAGGAGGGCTGAAGCTGCTATTAACCATGTTTATAATGGGGATCCAACTACCCGAAAGTTTCGGTAAGGATAAAGAGAGCCTGCTCTCAAGAGTATCAAAACTACTCGATAGTCGAAATTCGACGAGTATTTGTTAAAAATAATCTAACTTTCAAATTCTCTGTCTTCGAACAGGCTTTACAGTGGAAGCTTCATGGACTGGGAAAGTAAAGGAGGTCCAATAGAAAAATAGAATCAGAGCTGCTTCTGTCTCCCATTCATAATATAATATATTACATTGCGTCGCACACTTATTCTAAGATTAGCGTTGAAAAATATCATCACCTCTATTTCTAAATTCTGACCACGATAAACCTGCCTCTTGAGGATTGTTCCAAGTTTCCATCCTCCAACAACTCCAACTTCAGTACAATGATTACATTCAGTTTAGATTTCTAAAAACTCTTTTTGTAGATTTTGTTACGTATGAAAATAGATTAAATTGGCTTGGTTTTTAATTTTCAGCTAGTATAATTACATTTAATCCGTAATTTTAGCAGTAGATGTTCAAATTAAATGTCATCTTATAATCAGTAGAATAGTTGAAAAGATAACTCGAACAGAGCTTCAAGTTTCAGTGTATGTACTATCAACCAAAACTATGAACTTCCTTCTTGCTCAAAACCAAAAAAATATATATCAATCCTATAATATTACTTGATACTACTCAAACTTTCGAAAAGCTTTCATGCAATTTCAGAAGCCTTTATTTGTTCAACAATTTCCAAAACATTAAGTACAACAAATATATATGACTATGTATGACTTCTTGAATTCAATACGTGTACATTATACTTTCAATTAATAAAATAAAAAAAATCAAGGACATGTGTGCGGATTTAGCACTTTGTAATTTCGTCTGGATTTTAACTTACCCTGTGAATTACGTGGTCCATAACTTTCTCAGTAAGTTTGCGTAAGTAGGGCGATCAAAGAGATATGGAAAGCCGTTGTAGCTGTCAGAGACCCTGAATTCTTTGGTTGCTGTTGCTGTTGTGCTGGTAGCTTTGGACTCTTGTTATTATTTTTATTATTATTACTAGTCTCAGGTTCCTGTCGCAATAAAGATGTGTCAGGGCCACAGCCTCGCCATACCGAGCCGACAGTCAAGGACTTGTTGGTATGGAAGGTGACAGCATAGTGACCAAGTGAATCCACGTTTGCCTCAAGACACTCCGAAAATCCGGACAAGTCTGTGTTCTTGTAAATCGTCCAGTTTTCCTTCCCTGTGAATCCGAAGGAATTGAATTGAATCGGGCTCGGAAGTCTTAGAAAGGTCCCGTCAAATGCTAGCTCTTCTTCCCCGTAAAATCTAGGCTTTTGATTGAATGTTATGGCAGACGTGTCCAGGTCTGGAGCTCCGATGGGGTGGATTGACCTGTACTCGGCTGTTTGATTTGCAGTATTCCAACTTCCACAGATTTTACCCCCAATGTCGTCTCCGTATGCATTTTCCATGAATTTTACTACAGGGTCGGAATTGAAGACTCCGCTTATCCTCCATCTAGAAAATGGTGGTTGAGATTTTTGATTATTTAATAACTGATAGGTAAATATATGTATTTTTGAAAAAAGTAAGAAACTCCTTACAAGCCCCTGGTGATGCAGTGGGACTTGGCAATTTTTCCAATAGAATCCGTTCGTAAATCTGGAGTGCTGAGGTAAAAACTTTTCTGCCTTCCGGTGAAATTCTGCTCCGAATATAAAATTAGCTCCTGAGGCCTGTATGCCTCTGAAAACGTTAAGATTTGAATCGATAATAATGTTAGGGTTAAAAGCAACGTTTTAACAGACGCGGCTTTTGAATCGTTGTTCATTTTCGAATCGGATTCAACTGAAAAGGCAACGCTACTCAAGAGCTAACCCCCAAATCAAGTGGTGAAAGTAAACTAAACTCAGAAACTCTCGACGAGGAAATGGCAATAAGACTGAGATTGTTTCAAGCATTTGACGTTAGAAATTCAAGGAGTTAGTATTGATTAAGTCAGGGTTTTTAATAACCAAGAGTCACGCAATCGAAAATCTAGATTTTAATCGTATTTTCCTATATTCATGCTTCTGGTTGTGACTTCTTCAATCCTTACTGGGATCTTGTACAGGTGGACGATAGGATATGATTGCAGAATTGCGTGTCTAGAGAAAGCAGAGAAAGCAAGTTCCCACGGCCAACTCGTTCTAGTTTTCCAAGATTTAATAGATATCAGACTGAGATGTTTTCTTACTTTCTTACTGCATAGAATTAGCGTACATGCTAAAGCACAAGCACTGGAAAAGGTGGACTTCTGCTATAGGAAAACTTCCTTAGAAAGAACGGTTAAAAAAATGAGGGACTTGTGAAGTTTGTTTATGCTTCAGTACGGGGAATTTATTTATTTTAGGTATTGCATCTAATAAGGTAATCCTTTCCACCATTTAAAAATACAAAATACATTTCATCTCTATCTCTGTCAGGTCATCTACCAGGTATCAGCCTATACATTCGTTTCCATTATGATTCTCCGCTTAAAATGATGATCTGTAACATAATTACATTTCAAAATTAATAAATTTTGAAATTCATACGAATGATATGAATATGATCTCCACCTACCACCTACAATTCATTTTCAGCTATTCATAGTTCCGGGAGTTCGAAGCGAGAGATAATCAACATGATGAAGTACGTAGCTCTGGAAAAAGCGATGACACTGCCCATCCCAATAGAAGCCGTGATGATATCAATAATACTCTTGGGAGCTGACGGTCCACTGGTAAACGTAGAGTTCCCTACGTAAAAGATGATCGCAAAGAAGATAAGCAGACAAGTTAACGCCTCATAAGTGCAGGTCTTGTTCCCAGGATTCGAGCCGAACTGTCTACTGTCAAAAACGACTGTGAGCATCAGTGTCGCGCCCACTGAAACCAGAGGGGTCACTCCATATGAGTATCCCAAGGTGTTGGCTAAGTACCACAAGCCAGAGGCGATGACGGCCGCAATTGCCGTAGTTGTCAACTCATGAAAAGCTGATGATTTAATGTGGTCCAAGCTCACCATTATGTGATTCCCTCACTCTGTGGTATCGACTTCTAGTAATAGGCGAGACTTCTACGAGGGAATACGAATGTCCGGGCGAATCCACTGTTTCTGACTACGGAGTGGGCTGAAAATAATATGGCCTCAATGTTATTTTAATTTTACAGTAATGCGATAATTACAAGACTGATTTCGATACATGGATAACAAGGCCTTGACAACAAATCGAGATTTAATTAAACTTGTCAAGACATCCTGAATTACGCGGTTGCAATCCACAAATGATATCAATTACTTTTGTTCACCTTGGGTTGTCACATGACATTCTTTGATAACAAATATGCCCATGAAATTAATGAAGCAATTAATAAGCGGCAATGTCATGATTTACGTAGACCATAGCAGATGCGTTGTATACAACTTGTAGTAACTGTCACACAATTACAATTCCGGAATGCTATTCCCCACACTACTCTTCAACAATTCATGATTTGTTTATCAACTCTGGCTGGGAGAGTATCAATTATCAATAAAATCGACTAAGAACTACGATGGGCATATCCATAACTAGGAAAAGCATTACCATGAATAAAATTTATGTTTCTATCTGGAAGCAAACTAATTATCAATTAAAGACAAAACTTACAAATTACTCAAGGATTGCATAGAAAAGCAATAAAAAGGCTAGGTCAATGGCATTAATATTATCAGGGTATTTATTTAACGCAATGCACAATTTGATGCAATCATACCAAGAGTCAATATCAATCCAACAACACCAGTACAAAATAAAATTCATAGGTTTCCAAAATTTTGTCTGAAAATACAAGAATATCCAAGCTCTGCTCGGCATTTCAAGTTTTTAGAGGAATTTTTCATATAAAGTTTTCGAATCTGTTAAAGCGAGAATGCGAGTAAACTTGATTCTTCTGTCTGTTTTGATCAACTTTGGTGTAAGAATGGTTGCATCTATTGCCATCCCTGTGCCCCATCGTTCCAGCAAGACAAGTAAAATATAAATAAATAATTAAATACTTATCTAAATAGCTAGGAGTGTCATTTAATTTTTTCTTCTCCTAAGCTCTGTGTCCACACGGGGCTCATTATATCGACTCCTGCTTGAACTCCTGTTCCTGTGATCCTCGATATGGCGGAGCAATGTGCTCCCGGATGATTGACTGTGATGAGCTGAAAGGTGACAAGAAACATTTTTTTCCGCTTAAAAGCATTCGACACAAAACACTCGGAGGGGCTTCTGACTAATTTGTAAATTTTAAAATCCTAGGGACCTGCCCTTTTGGTAAAACATACACAGATCCACTCTGGGGAATCAATTTCGAATGCAAATGTAACGATGATAAGTCTCAGACTTACGAATGCTTTGACCTATCTCAACAAAAAGACATCAATTTATGAAGGAATAGTGAATACCGACTATTATTTGATATTTGAGACAGAGGGATTTGTAGCTGAAGAAGTCATTGGGGTATTTATTTAAAAAAAATCAGCTCTAATGTATAGTTTTATAGGATGTAAACTTAAAATCTTGGAGGATTTACTTTTCCTTTTTAAAAACGATTTACATAATGTAGGAGATAAGATTAAAACTCGTAACTTGTTGTAAAAAGGTTTTATTTATTTATTAAACACAGAATTTACAAAATTGATTCACAGTATGTTTACAAAAAAGTTGAACAGGTTAAGGGTTGCTGTGACATGGGACAAACATAATGATTTCCAAGTAATGGGTGCACTAACGATTTAAGAATTAATGGTTTTGATAGATTTATCTATTAGATTCTAAATCTAATCTAAATACTCTATTAAATCTATCTGTAAATTTTATTTATCATTCTTATCTCTTTCTGTGGATCTAGAAAATTTGCATATGATGTAAGAATTAAATGTGTCCCGTTCTCCTCCAATCTACAGTTACGATGAATTGTGCAAGAAATATATATCGGCGTCACAAAACATTTAGTTGCCATGTAAAATATAAATAACTGTATTTTTTAACTCAAACATACGTCACCAAAAAACAAAAAGTTACAAAAAATGCAGTGGGTCTTCAGAATCGCAACCCTCCATAAATAATTACTCTGTAAGCATTCAAAGCACACGCTGCGGTTTAAAATCTATTCGTCTATCCACTTGACAGAGATCAAAGATTTTGAAACTCACCAAACTCTTATTGAATTAAGTCCGTGTATTAACCAAGAAGAAAAATAACTTCTTAACACTAAATTACAGACTACGTAAATCTCATAACTAATTGTTACCCCTGTATAGATATTTTCGACTGAGAAGAACAAAAGGAATTCAAAAATGTTACTGAATGCTCTCTACGATTTCATCCCTCGAGGTGAGGACAGCAACAAGACATTAGCATTCAAGCAAAATGATGTCCTCATGTTCCTCGAAGTGTACCCAAAGGATGGGAACTGGCTTCAAGTTGCTGCTCGAAACGGTCGTATTGGTTACATCCCTAAGAACTATGTCCAAATCAGTGATGACACGGGGAGAGATGCTGTTCTCGAATTTTTATTGGAATCCACGCTGAGAGCCCGGAGAGATAAATTGGATTCTATTGAAACGCTTGAATCCCTCAAGGATCATGTCGTTCGTATTGAATATCGTGAGTTCCAAGCAAGATCACTACGTCAAGCTATGAAATACCAAAAGGGTGAACAAACAGAAGAGACGGATGATGGTACAGCGTGTAAGGACGAGAGATCTAACAATCCACCATGGTTATCATCTCCTTCTCCTAAGACTCCGAAAGTTCGAGAGAGGAATCGTCAGAACAATGGCTCATCAGTTTCAACACTCTATACGGCCCATTCTGAAAATAGTCATCAAATGTCGATTAAAACAGAACCTGTACTAAGCAAGTCCAAAATCGCTGCAACCAAGTATAAGCCCAGCCTCGAAACTTCCGAGACTTCCAAAGTATCTGCAGAAACGGAACATCCGGTGTCAGGACGGGCTTCAAAATCCTGCCCTCTTGGACCTTCGATGGGGCGATTTAATATGGGTGGGGGCATTGATTTGGATGAAAACGCTTCAGGAGACAACCTTATCTCAAAGTCGTCGAATACGAGTTTCACAGCAAGTACCAAAACCGATAGGAAGGGTACACTAAGAAGGAATCAAACTCGGATACCAATCCGAACTCCAAGCAAATCCAATAAATCAAAAGGGTCTACTTCCGAATATTCTAATAATCCCACTTCTCAAGTATCCGGCAGTACTGTTGAAGACAGTCGAAGCCATCAAGACTGGGAAAGAATGGCATCTCGATTGATAAAAATTGTACAAGAATCCGGGGGCCTGGATTTGAAGCAGTCGGAAGTGGTCGTCCATCGAGTACTTCATCACATCCAGGAAAATTTCCACCCTTCAATGCCCGATAAGATTGAATCCATACTTCGAGTCCTTGAAAGACCACCATCGTCTAGAGGGGATACAGATCCAGACAACGGGGCTTCCAGGAATCTTAAAAAAGTCCTCAAGTTCTTAACCGCTTTGGGCAAGGAGAGTATTCATGAAAACAAAGCTTCTATCGAAGACGAATCTGTAGTCTCTGAAAAACTTGAACAACTCAACGATGAGCTAATTCACCTAAACCCCAAAGTGTTGAAAAACGCGATGGAAACGGATCAATACAACAGCATCCATGACCTCGTACTTCTCTATCAATCAGAAACTCGAGCATCCATCAAGAACAAACTCTTAGAAATATTCTCTATATTCGCCACCATGGACAACCACGGAAGATCTGTTCTGCTAAGATCCATCCTTCCTATAGAATTAGCTCGAGAAATGTACGCAAGTGAAGGCAGTCCTAGGAAGCTAAGCCATATCTCGAACGCTCTTATCAGCCTCATGGCCACAGGGGAGTCCATGCCCGAAACACACTACGATCACCTCGGTACGAGATTCGTCAACTTCATCCTCAACTACCTCGAAGAGCCTAAACAAGGGGAGAGTGAGGATAAGGCTAAAACAGACTTGATGAACCTAATCCTAGCCTACAACCTTCAGTTCACACCTAAGGATGAGAACCTCGTAATCAAAAGCCTAGCTGGGCGGACGCCAGGACGATACTTTATCGAGGCTATTTTGTACCTCTTTGAAATGGAAGGTGATCCTATCAAAGGCGGTGGACAGGTTCTGGAGAGTGTTCCTCACTCAGTTCTCAAATTGATGAAAGACATGTTCTCGAGTAAGATGACAGCTGAGCATTTCCACACTGCAGAGATGAAAGTCTTAATCGACTCGGTAGCTCAAAGTTTATCCGATTTACTCGGACCAGGTGATAACAGGCGGACCGATTATCTGGAACTTACTTGGCTGATTTTAAGGAACTCCAGCTTTCAGTACAGAACTTCTGATATACGGGAATGTCTTGTGGCCATTTTGCTTGAGGAAGACCCGCTGTCCATCCCGGATCAGAGGATTGTCAAAGGTATCTCAAAGGAATTTCCAGCCGTTTTTAAAAAGGGGAGTAGTGCCATTGGCAAGACTAAGGGCAGACTTGGAGAGATGGAATCGGGAAGAATTGCGTTTTAAAATTTAAAACTATTTTAAGCATATACTCCTAGCTATAAAATGTATTAGATTTTATTTCATGCTGTAAAGAATTAAAAGTGCGTGGGGTGTATTTTTCTTTAAAAAATGTGAGGTTGAGTTAAATGCATTTGTAAATACCGTGACATGTAGATGGTAGATCTGTGAAGAGAGTCATTTTCATTTTGCATATTAATGAAAGTTAACTGTAGAAAAAATTCAAATGGTTATGCAAAAACCAAAAGCAACCCGAACTAATTTTCGTCCATCCCTTCTATGGGAGAGATTCAAAATTTTACTAACTTTCTTAGGGAAATTTAATAAAGTAGAAATGATCATTTCGATATGTCAAGTTAGATATGATACAATCGATTAGTGCCCTATTATCACAAAAAAGTCTATGAAGTTGAAGTTTTGGGCTTGTAAATGAAAATGACAGCGTATCATATTATAATCATATGTATTTATTCGGGTTATGAAATAACCTGGCAGTTTAAAGATTACAAGAGATGAAGAGTTTAAAATTAAAGGAGAGGTCCAATGCTCAAGGGAATTAATCAGTTGATTCAAAATCCACTCATTATGACTTTTGCTTGATCGTTGACAAATGTGCACCGGAAATGCTGTGTTTACTGGAGCATGTCTGCGAAGGAAATCTTTCCGAACATGAAGTTGCCCATGTCAGCTGGGTTATCAGATCCGAAGTATTCCTTCCACATCTTCTCGTAGTATTTTGGATCAACTTCAACGTGGCCGCGCTGGAGATTAATCAAGCGATTCGAAATTAAAGTTCACCCACAAGCTTCAACCTGCTTTTACAACATATATTCAATTGAATTCTATTTACGTGAGAGAAAGTCTGAAAAGCTTGTCTAGCTTCAGCTGGGTTCACTCCATATGATTCGCAAACACTGGCAAACTCAACCTCATCAATAACACCGTCACCTAAGCAGAAAGAGGCAAGATAGCTTTTTAGAAAATAATTAATTTAAATTATCAGATCCTAAGACAGTAATTTGGAATCTTTTGAGCTACCTGAAGTGTCCTGGAGCTGGAACATCAGATCCATGTATACTCTCTCCCATTCGTCGATCTTGTCAGGGTTCCTCCACAATTGGACAAATTCTTCAGGGGTGATCTATTGATAATAATTAGGGAACCATTCACATTTCCAATCTCTTACAAAGGCAATAGGATTGTGACAATATCTTTCATAGGTCACCTTTTCATTGTCTTCCTTGTAGCATCGCTTTCGGAGGACATCCCACATCTTCATGAAACTAGCATCGACTGCCTTGAAATTAGGATCAGTGTCAGACCATCCTCGGACTTTGCAAATTTGCTAGAGAATACAAGTCATTATAAAAATTTAAACTTTCCAAGCTCTCTTATTTCTAAGCCTGATTATCAATACTTGTTGACTGTAGTTTGTGATATGCTGATCTATTTCAGATCGCCTATCTGTCTCACACCATGACAGATCACTCTTTGGAACGGATGAAATGTCAAGATAACATGTAACGACTGGAATTTTAATGCATATTTTCTTGGAGAGTTCACAACTGCGACATAGTGGACAACAAGTTTATTATTGTTATCCCTCTAGAATCGAGGTCTTCCTGATTATGGCACACTTCCTAAAGACTGGCTCCTTTAACCGTGCTCCGATACCAGATATGCAGTTACATTTTAACTTGGCTCATGATATTTCGTACACAGTTTGTGATAGCTAGCTCATTTATTTACTTTAAAGGGAATAGTAGGTGTGTGGTTGAAAAAAAATATGTTGGGAGATTATTAAGATTTTTCCATTATTTTTGCCAAAACTCACAAAACTCCACTCGTTGTGCAGTACTTGAATAGGCACTTGGGTGTTTACTATATAGATTTGTGTACCTAATTTATGCATGCGTTTCTTATCTTGAGCTCCTTGAGTTATTTTGCCTTTGTAAACATAAACATAAGCATGGTATATTTAGTACAGAAGTTTCTTACCTTAACAGCAAGGCCGAAATCCTCCTTCTCAATGGTACCGGACTTATCGATATCTGGCAAGATTGAAACATTGAATTGCTATATGAGGAAAATTACTTTAAATGTATGGAAGATTTAATAGCATTAAAGAATCTAATTTTTATACGTGCGCCTAATTTAATGTCTAGACCAATTGTATTATTTTTTGAAACCGTTGATTTTTTTTAGAAAATTAAGGATGCAGGTACAACACTACAACACTAATGATGGGCGTCGGGAATTTATTAAGAACAATTGAATTTGTTGAAATATTAAATTCACTCTACCGGAAATAAATTAATCTGATAGCATAACTATAGAATTGCAAATATAGCTTATGATAATTTTTTTTTAAACTCACCAAAGAATCGCTCAAACACATACGTGAGCTTGGCAAGTCGGAAATCTGATAAAGACATCTAGAATAAAAAAAGGTTTAAGAATATGATTTTTTGCGTAGTTAAAAAATTAACTTTAAAAGTTTTATTATATTAAAGTGTTGAATGAATAGAATATTTAAAATATTTTTTTGTATATTTCTGAACCTTTGTGTAGTAGTAGTTGAAAAAGCTTTGGGCAAAAAGTACGGAAGTGATAAAGTAGAGCGTTTAGAAAAGCGTTGACTCTGGATGAATTCAAAATGCAAACTAAATCTGACCAAGAAGCACAATCCACCTAAGTCTAAGTTTGTACACAGGAGAGGAATATAAATTTAATCCCTGGCTTCCATCCGGGTTTTCTAGGGTTTTCCGGCCCCTAATGTCATATCTATTATTGCTTTTGTTATAGAGGATGTAAAGAAGACTATTCGAAATACCGACCTCAGGCTTATCATCACTAGAGAGACCTCCTGGATAGGAGCTTTTAGTTGTAACTCTTCTAAAGCCTCATTCAACCCAGCCTGGTTAGTATTTCTATATTTCTAATATTGGCATGTACCATTTCAATAATTAGACAATTCCCTAGACGTAGGCTAGTTCGCAGTTGGTTTGTTATCACTGGTTTAAGTCATCAAGCTGAGATAGCTGATCTTCAAGCTACGTTTTTTTTTGGACCTCTAGTCATAGTTTGTTTTTACCCTTGAACCGCCTTAGCAGTTTTTTTGCGCACAAATAATTTTGTTTACTTAAAATGAGACAATTTCGGATAGGAGTTTATTGCGGAATTGTCAGTTATCTTGGGATTTTATGCTCGAAACTTATCACCGGAAATTAGTACCACTAAGTTAGAAGCTTAAATTGGTTTGATTTTGATGGGTGAACGAAATAGGTCATTAATATAATATCCAGCCGGAGGTGTCAATTGTCCAATGTGTAGGATATAAACCCTCCAGTAAACCCTGTCGGGTTTTATGTTCAGGCTTAGAATATTTTGGCTCTAACACTTAATCATTTTTTTATTACCTAGCGAAATAGTATATAGGTGCATGTTATTTTTCGATAAGATGAATGCCATGTTGGCTTAGGAAAGGGATACGTAGTCTAGATTATAGATGACAGGTTCAGGAATTAAAATCTCCTACTCGTTCAACGATTCTAAATCTCCGAGATACATACTTGTTTAAATTAGATTCTACTTATTGCCCACGATCAGGATTCAGAATGAATATATTGCCAAAGGTGGTGAAGGATGTTTAGTTTCTAGATTCTAGATTCTAGAGAGTTAAGCTGAAGTCAATATCTCGAGATTTTTCTGCAATGAACGTACATAATTTTTCTTCGCAAGAAGAAGAGTCGAAATAAAGGAGCGACTATTTTTAGTCTGTTGTCTCTTCTCTCGGATACTTGAGGCCTGCCCCCACGGGTGTGTCTTGATCCTCTTGACTACGAAAAATATTGTCTTTTAGGAAAGCGATCGAAGGCTGGTAGGATTTAGCCATTTAGAGAACTTAGTTGATGGCAACTGGAGGCATCACAAGGGCTAACTCTACAGTACAGTTTAGTTTTCATTCCCCAGGGAATCCTTCAACTTTCGACACTGTAAGAAACCTACAGACATCCTGGTGAAGCTGTTTAATTGTTTCGCTATAATAGCAATTTCAGCATAGAGTGCTGATGTTAGAATATGTTGCTAATATTGTATAGAATTTATTCTGTAGGATTAGGATTATCTACTTAAGAGTACATCAGTTCCGTACGCGTTGTTGTATATTTTTGGATTCAGATAAGCATCTGGGATGAAAAGTATGCAATTCTTGCACCCCAAACTTCCTTCCTTATCCTCAAATAGCCAAGCAACCAATGAATTTCGATATAAGGCCACCACACCCCTTCGTACTGATTTTATTTCTACTCATATACCTTGGATCGAAAAGTAAAGATATGTGGATGACTTGACTTTTACACACTTGCCGACTTGCCGGTGTTTGGATTTCAAAGAAAAACTTGTAGTCACCCAAACATTTAGTTTGTGTTGAACATCACAAAAATTTAATCACCTTTTGGCAACCCGAGTTGCAGAGATAGTTGACATTGGTACGATGTGGAAATGTGAAACTCTCAACGGAAACTCTGGCCTTGATTTTCAATTTTGATTCATGGATTTGATTCATGGGAATGTGGAGAAAAAAATGCAAAAAATTAATAAGTTTGATTGATGTTGTAATTTAAAAGGAAGTATTTTTTATTTAAAAAAATCATGTTGGCCCCACGCTATTCTCTTACAACGATGGGATTCATCATTTCTAACAACTTGTCCAAATCATCTCTACTCCTCCGGCCAAATTTAATGTTTATGTTTTGAAACTTTTGTGCATTCATGTCTTTCAAGTCTCAACCTTCAACTTGTTTTCTAGAAATTTCTACCACGCATGAGATTCAATACGTTTCCTTCATCCCGTCTTTGACAAAAGGTCATTCCCTTTCCCAGATCGGAAAAATACATTCATGGAGGTAATTGTAATTTGTAATAATGATGGATATGGATATGCAAATGAGCTACTAGTGATCCTTGGGTAAAAATTGGCACCTCAGCAGATCCCGTCAAGATTCTGCATGCAACTAACCAACCTGGCAAGTCACAAGTTATGTAATTTAGAACTCATGTCTAGAATCAGAAGCGGTTCGACGGTTCGGATCTGAACCCCTGGATGTGGAGCTTTACTCTACTTGAGAATCTCAGATATCCAACTTCAATCTGGTAGTATGCATAATATTTGACAAGCATGCTACGGATGTCAAAATTTAACTACTCCATAAACATTGGAACATGCCATACTGATCTCAAAACCATATTATTTCGAAAAGACATAAAACCTCGGATATTAAATTTATTTCTATTTATTCCTCTCGAAATCATCTTGGTTTGATGTAATCAAGTGGATTCTCTGTCCCCGCTTGCATTTTCTCTTACTCCGCTTTAAAATTAACAGCAAAAACCAAATTGGCTAAAATAACAATTTAGTGACAGGACAGGCGGAACTTTTTCCCTCAACGGATCAAGTAACGGTCCTCAGACTTCCTGCTTCTTGTCATTTAATGACATAAAATTACCAAGTAACTTCATGTGCCAATAATCTTTTTCTAATCTTGTAAAACTCTTCTGAACCTCTAAATTATATTAGTGGACGGATATCAGAGAGCCAGCAAGAGCTGAAGAAGCGACATAGCATTTAAGTCATGGATGGTGGATTGAATCGGTGATTTTAATAATGATGCTTGATAATCCTATAATCCTCCACATGTATTGATGTATCATTTCCCCAACGGGTTTCCATCGCTTGTGTGCCACACAGCACAGCATACCATAAGCGATAATCCCATTGAGTTGAGTCCCAAGAGATTCTAATATTCCTTCCACTTCGGGGGTATGAACTTTACAATTTCGACAACTAAGTTACTTGATACAGAGCCTCGATACTATTACGATCATGTTCGAGAATAATTGGCTTTGCCAGGGTTCCCTTCAGATTCTTAGATACCCCAATCTCCTGGAAAAGGAATCCCCCACCCCTGGTTTTTTTCTGCCCTTCCATCGCTCTATTTTTGGATTTTGGATTAGTTAGAGAAGAAATTAAATGAAATGAACAGTGAACCGTCAGACGGTCTTGTAAGGCTGAGACTACCAACAAACTATCTACCAGACAGAACTGATAGTTATAACAAAAACAGAGGGTTTTGCATCTAAAAGCTTAGGCCAAGTCACACCTCGGGGGGAAATAGTCCTGGAAAATATATTTAAAAAACGAATTTTTATCGAGTCTCTCACATCTGTCTTATTGCCAAATCACTGCTTAAAGTTTATTTTAAGTCCTCTCTGCACCAGAGATAGGTTTGTATCTGTGTAAATCTGGTTATAAACATTATTACCTACCTACTACCACCACCACCATCAATCCAATAGTTATCTCTGGCTCTCTTATTCAGTTGGCAAGATTACACAACTACTTGTATCCTCCTAAGTCTCATGTCTCTGCATTTCGTAGAATGATTCTAAGAAAAGCTGAATAATTGGGATATTCGGAACATCTTCTATAGAGTTCAATAGCAATGCCCTCACCAAACAAAACCTTGAATTTTACTCTTGTAACTTGCAATAAATTACCATTCTATAAAAAGGGATTACCCTTTTGTTTATTGGACATTTCAAATTCGTAGTTGCATGGAATCTTTTGAACTTATGAATACTGGTATAATAAATTACCCAGAAATTGTATTGCAGAGCTATATAATGTATAAGTAGTAACCTAGTAAGTCCAATATGCAAAAATTCGCAATCTTTGCCAGTTCTTCTGAATTAAAATAGTAAAGGAAAAACTTTGAAGCCATTTATTAAAAAAACAAATATTGATATTATTCCGTTTCAATAGGAGATTCTAGGAGAGTTAAGTAACAAAAGTTGGAACATGTGACACCAGAGAGTATTAGATTTCTTTTAAATTCCATGCGTCCTTCCTTCCTACAGTAAGAGCAATGTTCCATTAGTGTACCTTAATTGTCTCAACAAAGACAACTTGGACTAATAACCTCAAGTAGTTTTTGACTAGCGATTCACTGCCCAACCGGAAATGACAAAACCCTTTTTATGTAAGACTACTAGTGAGAAGAGGATATATAAATACAAATGAGTATATCATAGCAGCGTGCCAAAATCCTCTGGAGAAAAAACAATACAAAATTCATAGAAAACAAAAACTACAAGTCTATGCAAAATAAAAGACTTGAAGTTTGCTATTTTTAAACCAAAGAACAATAAAAGCTACATACTTTTGTATCAAGACGATGAATCTCGTACAGGGAAGATCATGCATATCCAGAGAGTTCGAACTCGAGCACATCTCTCTTCTTAAAAAGATTTCCCAAGCTTTTTAAACTTTAAAATAGCCTTATAAACGTCAAGTCTTTCAGAGGGCGAGCATTGTTCATCATGTGAGATATGCATGGGATATGATTTCTCATCCAAATTATTCATGCTATGCAAAAGCCGTTGACCGTTTGACATTCGAAAACCATCAAAAGATAAGGTCATGCAAATTTTTTGGCATACTTATCTCGAAAGTTCTAGAGAGAGCGTTGGTGCATTTACCTCCTCGTCGGCGGGGTGATATGGCGATATCATATTTGAAAGAATTCGGTTCATGAAATCAAGTTTATAAAACTTATATCCTAGCCATAGCCAAGCACACACCCCACTAGATAAAAAGACACAGGCTAATGACACGCATCCTGAGCCAACAATTTTTTATCCGGGGAATAGTCAGTCAGAGTCAAACCATCGTTTAAAATCTAAATTGTAAGATCATATTCATTATTCACGTTCAAGTAGCAAGAAATACATGGATGTATGTACTGTACACATACCTACTAGCGACTCGACCGAACGAATGTCTAAAAGTACAAAAAAAACATTTTAAAACTTGTATAATTCGAATTAGAACTTGAACTCAATTTTAACAGTCTGCTTCAGTACAAATTGACTGTCAAAAATTATTATTAGATAGAGGACAAAAAGTCACGAGACTCAAATATTTGCGATGCCTTATTATTTTCTTTGACAGCATAATCAATTTTCCACCGTTTCATTACACACTGTTTTGGTTTGGTGAAATCGCAATTCAGACTGTTGACTGTGGAAATATTCTTGATTTTAATATTTAATTGATACGAATTGATTTGGAAGCAAATGCCTGTCCATGTAAATAAAAACAACGTGAATCGAATTGAACACACACCGTGTTTCATTTATTTTTAAACTTTATAAAAATAAAGTGGACGCAGGTAACTGGATGTCAACAAATTATTTAGAATCAATGGAACAATGCGAGACTGACAAACGCATTGGTTTCATGCATAATTTTAATCCTTCCAACCATTACAATAAGCCCCCCTCCTCCTAAACAACTGGCATTGCTCTTATACACAATTAAAACACATGCTAGAGAGTACTGAATAAAATAGTTAAGTTAATATAATTAATGTAAAATTAACCCCAAAAAGATTGAGGAAAATATTTCTAAAAGTTGTCTCATTCCGGTCGGGTTGGAAATAAATGGATAATGTCCAGAGAAGTATTAGCCATGCCGGGAGCTCCCAAATCCCATCTGTCCAGCTTCGACTGACACAACGACTCACTACACAGTTCTACACAGTTCGTTTAGTTTTGCTCTTATTGAGATCTTAATTCTTAATCACTCCTACTTCACTCATCTTTAATTTAGCTGATTATTGACGTTTTTTCATCATCAGAGCACGGAGTAGTAGGGATACTTTTTTTTACCGTCCAATAAAAAATAAGCAGCTGCAGGAGTGTCTATTAGTAGCCTTAACAAACTTGACGAGAGAGTGTCCTTCCTTTGTCCTTCCTGCTTTCGTGACTTATAGGAGAGATTTTGAAACTTGAAGTACTGGATCCATAATACGGTAAGTCACTTAAATCTATCATCTCCGTCCCCATATCTTCTGCATATCGACAATGCATATCTTTTGCATGTTACTCCGGTCCAATCAAGTTCTAAAGTAGGTGGAATGGTTATTAATTAATTACTAAGCACATTAGGGCTATTTATTTTCGTTCATATGAAATGGCATAAAGCATACTGTGGAAAATACGACAAAACCTTTCTTAAAGGTGTCCGTAGGTATGCATGACACATGATGAAAGGTGTTGAAAGTTAATGAAAGCATGAGGTGTTAATAGTTAATGAGCACTGGGCGCTATTCAGCAGAACAAAGAAAGAGAGCAACAATACCATCATCCCAGCCAATGTTGTAGAACTATTGTTAGTTTGGCCCATACTGTTGGCATTATCTTGCTTGCCTCTGCCTTTGCCTAACTTCCAAGTTCCAAGGTCATAGTCACAGAATTGATCCCCAATTTAGTGACGATGATGGTGTGAGGGTTTGTAGTTACCGTACCAGAGCACACTACACTGGGTCAAAAACCTTGTCGACATTGAAGTCAGTCACCCCTTTGTTGACTTATGAGTGTCGTCATACCTGTTTCTAAGCATTTTACAAGGACCTACCTACCATGAACCATAATGCATGTACGTAGTACATTTATTCTGAGTCATGCTGACAAAATGATACCTCTCTTACTTGTGCCGTGTCGATCATTTACTCCTGATCCTTCATACTGTTACGTGGTACGATTGAACCTCCTTCCTCTGAGAGTTTAGTCAGAAGAATTGCAAGAAGTTAATTTTAATTTTAAATCTAGAATAGAAATGGAGCAGCCCCAAATGCAACTGATCGGAACTGTTCAGTCCACCACTAGTTTGACCTTGACCTCTCTGAACCAAGCGGAGCCTAATAATTTATGCGGTGGGATGGTGGAATTGAACCGGCTGAATATTACTAACAACCCAAACGGCGGCGCTGGGGATACGAACTCGGGAGGATTGTGTGTTGTCGATGCGCTTTCATTCTTTGGCAAAAAGGAAAAAGCTCCAAGTCCGGTTGCGGGGGCAAATCAAGAGAATGAAATGAAGTGTGATGATGCGGATTCTAAAGAATTGTGGTAAGATTAGAGGATTAGACCTTATCCAGTAGTAACTTTAATTTAGTTGTTGTGTTCTTGTGCAGAAAATATCATGTAACCGTTTATTTGTTTTAAACTATTAGGGCTGGGAATAAGGCAGTAATGCCAGTGCACCGGGACTCAGAAGTCTACAACATGAGTCATGTCAAACGAGGACGGGCTCTCATTCTCAATCATGAGGTAAAATTTGTGAAAACATGTCATTATCGTCATTTCATTATTATCCATGCTACGATTGTAACCGTATCTTTATAGAACTTCCTTCCTCAAATGGATTTGGGTCGGCGATATGGAACCGAGCGGGACAAGGTGAACTTGATGTCTACTCTTAAAAACTTGGGCTTTGAAGTTTCGGCTTACGATGATTTGATGTACCATCAGGTCGTGGAGAAAATACAGCAATGTAAGTTGTTTGGTGATTTTTATCAGAATTTACTGGAATTTTTAAAATTATCAATTCATTTTCAATGTCTTATATTATATAATGTGGCAGTGACCAAAGAGGATCACTCTAAGCATGATTGTCTGCTCGTTGCTGTTCTTTCGCATGGTGATACTCAGTTACTATACGCAAAGGATTATTCGTACAAGCCGGATATGCTGTGGCAGTCGTTCGCTGCTGATAGATGCCCAACTTTGGCTGGAAAACCGAAGATGTTTATGGTTCAGGCATGCCAAGGCTCGCAATTGGATGAAGGGACCAAGCTTGTTCGTGTTAGTCGAACTGAAACAGATTCTAACCCTCAGTGTTACAGGATTCCGAATCACGCTGATTTTCTGATCGCCTTTAGTACAGTCCCAGGTAATTGTTTTATAATTTTGAGAAATACAAAGCTGTCATCAGCACTTTAATAGAAAAGGGATTAAATGAAAAGTGAAAAGCACCACACTCAATTTGTATGATTTTCTTAGGATTTTACTCATGGCGAAACACCACTAATGGATCGTGGTTCATTCAGGCGATTTGTACAGTCTTCAATAAGTACGCTACGAAGAAGGATATTTTGTCAATGATGACTATTGTCGCACGAGAGGTTTGCATTTGATAAAACTTATCTTTAATTTCATCCATAATATTATTCAAATCCCGAAGGTATTATAAACACAATTTTAAAATCCAGGTTGCTTTGAGCTTCGAATCCAACACTCCATCTCAACCACACATGCATCAAAAGAAGCAAATGCCATTCATTACATCAACTCTTATTCGGGATGTCTACTTGGTTCCCAAGTAAATTACTTCCGGAACGATTTCTTGATGCAAGAGATTGCCTTGTTCGTCTATGTCTGACTAGTTCCTTAAATATTGTTTTGTGAATCATAGTGTTAATTATCTTATCTTATGAAATAATGCTCGTATGGATCTCATTGTCAGAAACTGAGTACTTCCGTTATAATTCTTCAGAGGATTCCATATCTATTCAGATATTCCATTTCAAATCATACTGGAGAGAGAAAATCAATGATATGAGAATCTCGGTTAGGCTGTGTCTGGGTCAACTTAATTGAACCCCAAATTGTATTTAAACTTGCAAATCTTTCCGTCCCGCACTAGCGGCCTACACAATTACTTAATAGAGAATGAGCTACATATTGCATCTTGCATGCATAAAAAATAGCCATCAGATCATTCATAAATGTTTTATTAGTTTGTACATATAACTATGCATTGCTCACATTCACATTATTCAGTCTTTCAGAAATCACTGGTATAAATATTTGTGACTTATCATAATATTGTAAAACCGCTTATCGAATCGTTATAATTCTGTTGTACCTCCAACCTCAACACTGGAACAAGATATTCAGCCCAGCCATATATTACTGTAATATTGAAATGCACAATTCAAAAGTGTGTAAGTACTGAAGTAAATGGTAGTACAACGATATAATTGTCTGAACCAAGCTAAAATATACGATTCTTGAGATTATATTGAATCTGACTTTATAAAAAAATAAAATGCAATAAAAATATCTACATAAATTATGTAAATTTACAACTTGTCTTATCAACGCCTTTATTCCTTACATCTGTACCGGTGATCCGCTATTTTCGAACCTAATCTTGTTGGAATAAAATATCCAATAACTTTTAGGATAGTTCTACATAGATGTTTTTTAAATATAAAACGATCCAAGTTCTTTTTATATTTCAGATTGTCAACTGTGTCAACGTATCCTTGATCAAGACTGTGCAGATTTGAATTCTAGGTATAAGGAGTTTAATTTCAAGCTCAGAAGAACAAAAGTAACTATATTTTTTTGAACGATGTTTAAGAATTTAAATGTGTAACAAATTTAGCATTTTAGTAAAATATTGTACGGGCTTTTTGAATGTCATGACTGTGACTAGAAAGAAATAATATAAAGCCTAGTAGGAAACACTAGAAAGCCATATTTTAACTACAGTCAATCAATCGCACTACAAAGGTAGGGAAATTTGACCAACATGTCTTGGGTTGAAGATCCAGGCGTTACTGCTTTTGGAGCGTTCAACATCACAGAACTTAATGTCGACGAGGCTTGGTTAAATGTCTCGTCAAGCTATGCCAGCTCTCTTTGGCTCTATGAACTCTCATCTAACTGCCATCAGGTACGTGTACATGTCGTTTTAGAAACTTGGTTTTTTAAAAGTTTCGTGGTCATGAATTAAAACAATTGTCAATTATTTACCAACAATTATAAGTAATAACTTGCTAATTGCTAATCGTGGTGTCATTTCATAAAAATATGTATCAAATTAACAGTTGGATAGGTAAATTATGCCCTGGGGGGTACCAGTCCATGATAATAAAATTTATTTAAACTTTCTCTTGACCCTATAGTGTCCATATGAACGAAGAACACGAACAGGTTTACTTCCAGGAGATTCTCAAGTTTTTAAGATTCTTACACAGTTTACATCCAAGTACAGACTTCGATTTGATGGTACTTCGCGTTGGGTCTCTCAGTCGGAGTCAGAAAGGTATTTTATGGCAATAATCAGAAATGGGTTTATTTTGAATTAACAAAAAAAATCATCCCTATTTCTAGAAATATACTTTGCGAAGTTGAGAGTTTAGCTGGTGAATTTGGTGTCTATGCGTTGGCAGTATCGGATGAGGCTAAATGCTCGATCACGACAAGATTGGAACCAGTTAACATTTACTACCGTAAAGCTTATGGAAACTATTTAATTGAATTTATATATAACATGGGTTTGTCTTTATTTTTTCATTTGTGGTTCAACAGCCCTGATCGTAGTAACGCTCTTCTATCTGTGTTTGGTCATATCAATTTTGCTATGGAAAAACTATGGACTGAAAACTGTGGCTTACTTAAAGACCATTTGTGGTAGTAGAAATGAGGTCGAAGGTTACAGGACAGTCACCTCCCCATCCCCATCAACTGAACCTAGTTCTAGTGGTAGCATACAATCATCTGGGGACAATGATACTATTGGTAATACTAATGAAGTAAAACTTTTCTCAAACCAGTGAATTGAGGTTGAATTTCTATGCGAAAACTATTAATTTATATTCCAAGGAACCCTTAAGAAACGGAGAAAAGTTACCACGAAGTCTCAGGTTACCGGAACGGCTCATCATCAGAACACAACTGTACAGACAACAGAGACAAATATTTTATCAGAGTCTAACTCTCCAAAGACATCATCCGGGAAGAGACTTCAGTCCATTGACACTTTCAGAGGGTATAATAGGAATTTTTAATAATTAAATATTCCGATTCCCTAACTGTTTTGAATTTCTATTTTTACAGAATATGTATTGCCATTATGATATTCGCCGACGATGGAGGTGGACTGTATCCTTTTTTAGAGCATTGTACTTGGAATGGACTTTATGTTGCTGACCTAGCATTTCCATGGTCGACTTTCTTTTCATTTTTTGCAGGAAATTTATGAGCTTAATATACTACCCTATGTGCTAAACTATACTTGACCTTTCAGGTTTTTATGGATCATGGGTACATGCATACCTATTTCCATTCAATCTCAGAAAAGCCGCGGTGACACGAAGCAGACAATTTTCAAGAAGATTCTTTTTCGATCATTGAAGCTAATTTTATTAGGACTAGCTATGAATACGAGCTCAAGTCCTCATCCTGTGGCTCTTTCAAAACTTCGACTTCCGGGGGTCCTCCAGCGATTTGGAATATGCTACTTCACAGCTTCAACCATGTTTTTATTTTTGGTTGCAATTGATACACTGCCCCACTCTCGTTCACAAGAGCCTCAAGTCGTAAGTATACTTAAACAATAATGGGTCAACTATTTCTAAGATACTTCAGTTAAATATCCAATTGTAATTTCAGGCATCAAATCCCTCATTGCTAAAGGATTTCAAAATCCTCTTCATTCCATGGATGATTATCCCTCTGGTAGTAATGACTCACAGTCTTATAACGTTCTTTCTTCCAGTTCCAGATTGTCCAACGTAACATATTCATAAATCAAATCTTCACGAAAAACTGTTTCAAATATGAAATTATTTTTATATTCCAGAGGATATTTAGGACCTGCCGGCCTTCATTTGGAAAATAAATACCCAAGCGTTTGTATAGGCGGGTCAGCAGGATATATTGATCGTGTAGTATTTTCAGAGAATCACATGTATTCGAGACCAACTGCAAAAAGGGTCTACAAGACTGGATCCTATGATCCTGAGGGATTATTGGGAATTCTAACCTCCTTATTTCAAGTTTGGCTTGGGGTACATACTGGAACTATCCTTTTGACATTCACTCAGACTTGGAGTAGAATAAAACGAATGTGGGCTTGGGCTGTGATAAGTGGAGCGATGGGAAGTGTCATTTGTGGAGGAATTGCTAATACCGGATGGATTCCTGTGAACAAAAACTTGTGGTATGGAGCTATTAAATTAAATCAGCTTCTAAAATCCCAATTCGTTTATTTTGATCGCTCACTTGTGGATTTTTTTCAGGTCACTCTCTTATGTTTTTGTGACTTCATCTTTGGCCTGGATTTTACTTTCATTTCTTTACTTCATAGTGGACGTAAAAAAAGTTTGGTCAGGAGCTCCATTTTTTCAGGCAGGAATGAATTCGATCCTGCTTTACATTGGGCATGATATTACGCAATCAATGATTCCATGGAACTACTCATTTGTTCTGATGAACACTCACTTGAGCCATTTGATGGAATCCCTCTGGGGGACATCTTTGTGGATGATTTTATCAATTTATTTATATGACCATAAATTGTTCTGGGTTCTTAATTAATAAGCTTATTTGTTCTCTATACGGTATTAAAATATTTGAACTTCATGACAGTTAATCCAATGGAGAGTTTTATTTAGAATAGAATGAGAGTGAGAATGGTCATGAAATGAAGATTAGATTATGTTTTGGCCAGTGTGACAAACAAGAGATTGGATGTTATTGCATAAATTCTATCGACATATCATTGTCAATGGCATGCCTGATCAAATACTCACCTTGATTCAAAATCAGTTCACCAATTACCCTGAGCTGTTGTGGATTGATTAGGGCAGGTGTTGACTGTTGAAGTATTTCAGCTCGCTTCTTCCAGTAGGTCAAAGAAGATTTGAGGATTTGAAATGTCTTGGATAGAAAAGCATGGATTCTCAACATTTGGATCCTTCAATTTATCCTTATTGCGAGTTGACACAGCATGGCTAAACGTTACTAGCCTAGCCAATAAGCCGCTCTGGCTTTATGAACTGTCGTCTGATTGCTTTGATGTAATAAAGATATCTGTTATGGTTCTTGCAAAAGTACTGATTACTCAAGAAACTGTGTTTTAAAATTCTAAATAATTTGCATAGTGCCCTTTCAAATTGACATCAGACGAACCCTTAGAACCAAGGATCGAACGCATCTTCACAGTCCCTACTAAGTTCCCAAGGACGTATCGATTTCGCACCAGTGCAGATGCCGATTACATTTTGGAGAATGATCGGAGGTACCCAGTTTTACATTGAAATTACCTTTTGAAACTCCTTAATTGTATTTAACTGAATTATATTATTGTGTACATCCACAGTGACACATTTTGTGAGGTTGATACATCTTTAGGAGAATTCGGAGTATACGATCTCATTGCTAGTGGAAGTTCAGACGCCCCCAAGTGTGAGCTAAAGTCCCAACTAGACCCAGTAAATATTTATTTTCGTAAGTTATTGTCTTTAAAATATGACTAGTAGGTAAGTGCCCTTAAGTATTCATAAATTACTCGATTAAATTATTCCCGTTTCTAATGATTCTTCGAAAAACAATCAGCGATTCTCATCGTGATTTTATTCTACTGCCTTTTGACCGCCGTCATCCTTATGTGGAAAAAATATAAGGTGACGCTTCTGGTGAAATCAGCAATCAAGAATTCGCCGTTGTCTTCCACGGTATCTGGAACTACAACATTGTCGACTCAAGGAACGAATCCAGTTTTATCCGCACCAATATCTACAGCCGTGAGAAAGAGATTGAAATCTCTGGATACATTCAGAGGGTAATTTATGTGACCGTAAAATACGGAAACGTACTTTTCAAATTAGTAAAATATATTTTAAATGTTTACTAGATTTTGCATCATAATAATGATATTTGTGAACGATGGAGGCGCTGACTATAGTTTTTTCGAACATGCAACTTGGGATGGCCTTTATGTAGGTTTTTTATTAAGGAATTTTGTTGATATCAAAATGAAATGTATGGGTTTTTTTTTTCAGGTCGCAGATTTAGTATTTCCATGGTATGGGCCTTTTAAATTCGGTAGTACGGGATAACAAAATACTTTGCCAAGTTGATTACTTTTTTAAATCTGTTCTTTAAACTCAAAAGGTTTCTTTGGATAATGGGAGTCTGCATTCCAGTGTCTATAAAATCCCAACTGAAACGGAAAACTCCAAAGTTGAAGATATTGAAAGCAATCTTAATTCGATCCCTAAAATTGATTGGAATCGGATTAATTTTAGCTTCAAAGCGAGGACCAGTAGATATTGTAAAACTACGGCTTCCAGGGGTACTGCAGCGATTCGGAATCTGCTATTTTGTAGCGGGTACATCCGTACTACTTTGTGGTAGTGAAGACTTTGTGGAAAACAGGAAATCCGTAAAAAACGAGAGAAAAATAAATTACGAGAATTTTCTTTTACTACAGATATAAAAAACACTTTCCTAATTACAGGCGAACAAAATCATCGCATCCATCCAAGATATCCTTTTTATTTGGAAAGGGTGGATAGTGTCACTAGCAATATTAATGATTCACACACTATTAACATTTTGCTTACATGTTCCAGGGTGTCCAACGTAATATTCAAGCCTTTTTTAAATGATAAAAACGTCAAGTTATTGATGATACGTACAACAACCTAAAATTTTTTACTAGCGGATACCTCGGACCAGGAGGTCTCCATAAAGGGAAAGCGTATCCCAGTCACTGCATCGGCGGAGCCTCTGGCTTTATCGACAGACAAGTTTTAACATTGAACCACATTTTCCAGTTTCCAACCGCCCTTTACACATACGAAGCCGAGCCTTACGACCCCGAAGGAATACTTGGTACCTTAACCTCCATTTTTCAAGTATGGCTTGGTGTGCAAGCTGGTCTTACACTTCAGGTTTATCAAAAGCCCTTAAGTAGAATTTGGAGGTGGTCTGCATGGGCAGTGCTAACTGGAGCTATTGGGGCTGCTTTGTGTGGGGCTAAACAAACTGGAGGACTTTTTCCGGTCAATAAAAATCTGTGGTGAGTTTGCATATCTTATTGAATGATACGATATCAAGGATTTTAAGTAGTTAGTTAATCACTTTTGCTTCAATTATTAGGTCATTGTCCTACGTAATGGTGACAACTTGCTTTGCCCTAGTTCTACTATTAGCATTGTATGTAATTATTGATCTCAAGAACTGGTGGTCAGGGACTCCGTTTTTCGAACCTGGAATGAATTCAATCCTTCTTTACGTGGGACACAGTATCGGATTCGTCATGCTACCTTTCCATTTTGCCTACAAGGATGAATTTAATACACATTTCTTGAAGCTTATTGAGTCGTTGTGGGGGACATCTTTGTGGGTTCTGATCGCCATACATTTGCATACGCGGAAATTTTTCTGGAGTGTGTGACATATAAACTTACACCATTCTTTAGAAGTTTTGAATAGAAATCTTGTCTACAAAAATTTCTCGGAGCAAGTGCATCCTTGCAAGTTCATGCTTGTTACGCTTAGATTACCTACTTTGCAGTCATCATTTAATTCTCTAACGATGAATTTAAATATTTAATATCGTAAGCTTAAATTATAACTTTTGGTTAAATTCCAAGAATTAATGTTTTATTTTCAATGTAGCTTAGTAAACAGTAAAAATTCCTCAAATGGTTTCAAGGACAAATTTGCCCATGCCAGCAATACCTTTCAAATGGTTCCAAGGTCAAATGACCATAAAATTTATTCCCCATAAATTTTAGCTTTAGGGTGATTTAAATTGGTGCATTATTGAAGTTAACTGCCAAGCAAGATTACGTTCGTTACGGTAACAAAAATTTAAAATTTTATAAATGTCTTAAAATCGTTTAAGTTATGGTATAAATTAAAGAGAAATTGGAAAGAAATTTAAAAATCAGTTACGAATTCTTAAGCCTTGTTTTTTAATTTTAAACCTTACTGTTCATAACAAAGTATAAATTGGACGAAGTTGGTAAATAATTCCTAAGATAATGCACCTTCGTAAACTTAATCCGTAACATGTTATGCATAGATTTCTTGTCAGCCAAGACTCTATTCCTGGTAGTAACTTGCATCAACAATGGAACGAATTTTTATTCCAATCCAAAATTAATCTATCCATGGTCATTAAAGACTGAAAATTAGTGACCATGTTGTCCCATGAATACTAATACTCGAAATTAAATCTGTAAGTAATTCGACACTACCCATTCCTTTCCACTACTAAGAATAACATTTCTGTCTCCAACCACCTCGATGCGATTGATTAATTTGTCTATTACTATTCATAAATTATTTATTTATAGGAATCAATCTCCTCCTTCAGAGTACCTGCATGTAATTGTAGCTAATATTCTAGATGCTAAAGCAAGGTATCATTCAAATCACTAGAAAGTTCATTCACAGTATAGTCCGGCAAGTTTTCAAGGACTAACACTTCATCGATGGTATTTTTTTTAGCATGTTTGTAAAAATCTAATGAATAACTCCTACTGCCATAGCCTATAAGCTGTGGAAACTTCTAAAATATATACACGTTTTAGGATGAGATTGCGGAGATTAAAGTACACGCAGATTGTGACCACATAGGCTTCGAAACTGAAAACTTTACACAGGGGCGATTGGGTGGGGTTAATTGAAAGATGCTTTTGTATGTATGTCTAATCTAATCAAAAAAGATATCGTCAGCAGCATCATTATCAGTGCGTAATAAAATTGATCATATGTCATAGATGATCTTGTAACGATTTTATCAATCAGGTTCATGGTTCGTGCCTATTTCTATTTCTTTCTTGAAAGGATTCATTTAGAAACCACTTTATCTGCTAGATCAATCAAAACTTATTTCCGTATAATAAAGATAAATGGAAATACGACGGAACAAAACGGCTAGCCAATTTTAGCTTAATTTTCTTGGGCTAAATTCAACTGCAGGACCACGTTTGATGTATATGCAAAGATGAAGATTTTAATCCCAAGTTGTGTGTTGGTACGAATACGTATGACTTTTTTATAATGAGATACACGGATTGCAAATTGGATTGGTCTCCTAAAAGAAATACTTGTCAGTTGTCACCTCTTCGTCATCATTATATAAGTTCATAATTTATGCTATTAGAATGCATCTAACTTCCTTGTCTCGTAGGTCGGAGCTGTATAAAAAGAACTCTTAAAAATATACTTAATCATCACTGGAACTTTTTATTACAAAGATTGTAAATCATGATTGCAACAGATCAAACATGAACATGACGGTGATACATGGACCTAATTAGGTAGAAGATATTTTTAAAAAAAATCCACAATCGTCATCTGTTCACCACCCCTCACTGACCCCTACTCCATCCTACAGATAACTGTCATGTCATGTCAAATTGACAGTTTAGACACATCCCGATACCGCATTCCAATGTCTCAAGGTAAACAACATGTCAATTCTCTAACTTCTTGTCTCTATATAATCTGATCACCCACCCACCTACATGCTTAAATAATAACTAGTTAGTCTGTGCTACTGCACACGAAATTAAAATCCAATCAAGTGAAAACTGAACCTTTCCGGATATCCGGAAATGAGTTGTAAAAATATACGGAAGCCATGAATAGGAATATATCATCCTCGTAAAAGTTTAGATTGGATCTCTTCCAAATGTCTTTAATATTTTTTTAATCATCCCAAGTCACTGAACCTCTATATTTCTCCCATTCCTGTTCAGACTATACACACAACAAGCAAGTACGTATTAAACACGACCAAAATTGATAGCGAAATTCTAAAATCTTATTTTGGCTTTATTACGAGGCTGACACACTTTGTCCAAGAAATGGTAAAACTTCAATTGTCCATTCTAAACTCGAAATGTACGTGGATAGGTAATATAGAAAAATGGCTATAAACTCATTATGTGAATGTGATGAAAAAGCAATTTCACTCGCATGCATTAATCCCCTCTTGATTATAGTAATTTCTTCAACTTGCCCAGCAACAATTGCCACTGGCACTTGGCTCTTGGTAGCCCCTAGCTGTAGCCACAAAGCATTTAAAGGTAATCAACGGTCAACCTACTGTACACATACTGTGGTGAAAAAAATCCAAATTTTCTTTCACGAATTATTATTATTATAACAGACAGGGAGCCGTCAGCCTAAATACCTACGAAATTAATAGTCACACAAAGGATTTAACCCCAACTTCTCCAAGTCTCGGCCCAAACCCAACCTGTTCTCCCAAATCATGATTGGGTTACTACAATCAACAATAAAACTAATCGAACTTCCTACAAAATCCTACACCTACTCCATCCCAGACATTTGTAATAATAATAAATTGCCTTTCCTTTGAGATTTTTTGATTCTACTTGGTGATTTAATGAGTTTGCAAAGTCTCTTTGCTTTTTGGTACTGATTATTAGTTAGGAGACTTATTAGGGGGTAAGGGATAACTATATAGGTAGTTACAGAAGCGGTTCCTAGTAGGACATAAACCTGGTTGTTTATGAAATCTTCTCTGACTTATACTACCTTGGGTTAGTCTTGGATGACTCGGATCTAATGAATTGTCAACCTTTATCATATTTTATGACAGTTACGAGCCAGACCTGCACCTCTGCTTCAATTTTGAGACTAAAGTGCACATCTGGCACCTTGTCAAACAGGGCTGTATGGTTGAGTAAGTTTTAAGGATACGAATCTGTGGAAAGAACAGTCTGCAGTTTTGTGTCAATAAGGCTGCCGCCATTAGCTCACTTGATCTTTGATCTCTACAAGCTGGAATTGGAAAGTTGGGATATAATCTAGTAGAAATTGCTATAAAATTTATTGTATGTACAACCTGGAGCTGGCGGATTAAATTGCAGTTTAAGAACATTGGATGCACATGGATTTTATTTTTGAAATGTATGGGATGGAAACTGAGTAGGATCACAATGGCTTATGTTCCTCAGGTTATTTAGAGACAACTCTATTGTAAACATCCTGAACTCTGTTTCCAATTCCGAGCCAGGAAAAACAAATTTTAATTTTAAAATCGCACAAGAAGACTTGAGTTCAAAGCACTTTTTACCAAATCCTTTACCCTATCCCAAAAAAATATTCACGTTTTTTAAACACGAATAAATCCTCTCCATCTCCAACCAAGTACTATTCCATTTGCGACCAAACAAATTCGAATTCCATGTCCAACAGCGCCGGTAATAAACCAGGAGCCAAGATGGGATTACATCAAAATTTACAAACCTACCGTGAAAACACATAGTACTTTATAATTTTTTTTAACAGTTTATTACTCACAGGACATGAAATGCTAAGATAATCCTCTTAAAAACAATACCAGATTCGCGTTCAACAAAAATCACCTCTGCAACAGCATAAAGTTTAAAACTGTCAACCAGCACGTGGTTCTACAGTTCTACCTTAGCTTATTCTTACTTTAAAACAAGCATAAATATCCATTAACTTTGCATTGAGTGGCTATTACATTTTTGTGGATGAGGAACAGGTTTAGAAACATAAATCCATCCTTTAATGACTAATCCTTTTATAAAAATTCCTAATCTCTTCCGAGCTACTTCTGCAGATGCTTATTACTTACAAGTCTTACCTGACCCCTTGACTGATCAGTATGAAACTATATGATACATACTCATCCAAATTACCTGTAGAAATCCCATTCCAAAACTTTTAAAAAGGAATTAAATCGACCATAAAGAAACTGTCCCCTCATCCCATTAAAAAACCCAACTCATTCTTACCATTCAAAATGCCCCCATCAGATTAGTTACATATACCCAAAGGGCTAAAAAAAACACCTGCCTCCTATTTTAATACCCACCGCACCTAAAATGAAAAAGAAATCTTAGCTCACAAGTCATAATAATATTCCATTCAAAGAGATTAAGCTGAAAATCCATCCTATATTTCCCTTTTCATAACCCTGGGTGAGCTAGAGAGTCTTAAATTAAAAATTTCAAGTCCTCATCCATCGTCTCATTAGTCCCAACACTCGACACTTAAACTAAGAGCCTGACCGAGTCTAGGTAATTGCCAAAAAAAGATGAGAAATGGATTGAAGCATAATGAAGATAAATGTCCATTAGACTGTTCGAGTCAGGTATTTACAATAAAAGACAGTCAGAGTGGACAGAGTTGAACCTGCAAAGTAAAACTGATTGGAGGTGGTGAGATGTCTATGTAGGTAGTCTGAGACCACGATGCCTTGTATGTATGTAGCAGTTTGTATTTCAAATAGTGGATCTTCATTCAAGTAGATTTTTATAACTTGTAAGACATTAGATGAAGAATTGTAGGTCAGTGGGTGCCACTTGTAAGTGGAAGTTGCTTTGGTTCACTTGTCCTCTTCATGTGTTCTCATAAATGCCTATCTGTACATAAAAAGAGGTAAACGTAAGTCCTTCTTCCCAATAGATCGAGAAGAATTGAGACTCATTTCATCCTTTATTTCTTGTTTTGTTTCCTACATAGATTGGAAAAAATATAAAAATCACGAGTACCAATCTCCCCATCAACCTGCAGTATTCCCTCGACTGAGCCTACCCTAGTCTCATTTTCGTCAAATGTTGCAGTAATATTATTTGTGCTATCGGGAGAGGTGTGTCAGTCAAGTTCATTGTTTTGAAAGATTCATGACTCTCCTCGACCGAGAGGATGAGGAAAGGGACGATTTTAATTTAACACTCTAGGCATTTATCATATCATTTGCCAACTATCAACTATCTCAAGAGCATCAGCCTACTCGTGTATTGTGTCATTAGTGACTTGTACTATGCAGACTGGTACATTTAGATACTCAAGCTACTAACTAGTATCAGTGAGTGTAGAACAGGTAACCATTTGTTGAGAGAGTTTCATAGGGAAAAGTTCTCTCTGGCTGTGTCTCTCAAGACTCGTTAACTCTGAAGGAAGGAAACAGAGTAGAACTAATCGGGTTTTATTAAATTGGGATTGCATATATTATCTTCTTTATAGTTTTTGTGAATTATAAAAGATATACTTGGGAATTGTTCTTGTAATAATAGGACATGAGACTATCGGTCGGAGCAAGTGTTACCAAAGCTATTGAATGGGGTTTTTACTCTAGGAATGTGAAGTGAGTGTTTTTTCTGCTAAAAAAGCGTGATTTGTGACGGATCTGTGATTGGGACTGAAAGTAGTTTGATGAAGATTCAGAATACACGCATATCGACTGTTGTTGATTGCATTGATAGTTTTTAAGGATCTGACTCTTCGTAAAAATCTACAGACTTGGCAAGAATCCTGAGATGCTGGTGGGACTTGACTTTTCCATTTCTCATGGACTTGAGAAATTTAGATGAAGATGTGTGAATTGTGAAACTTGAGAGGAGATTTGTCATAATTAGCATAACTTTATAGTGCACAAGTCTTTTTTGTGTTTAAAAAGACAGAGAGACTCAAAGATTCAAAATGTCTTGGATTGAGGATCCTGGTGTGGCTAGCCACAAAGGGTTTAATATAAGTGAGCTTAAAATCGATCAAGCTTGGATCAATGTCACTTCCTTACTTACAGATACTGCATTATGGCTTTATGAAGTTTCTACGGATTGTCATAAGGTGAGTACGATTACCTAAATTAATTTTAATCATTAACTAGAGTATTTATAACAATGAGCCGGTTTTGAATTACAGTGTCCATATCAAAGAAAAGGCCCAATAGATCCAAAAGGGATTAGTAAATTCCTGATAGACACAAGATTTCCTATTAAGTACCGTATCCGAACGAGGGACAATGAGTCGTCTGTTCCAGAATCAGTACAAGACAGGTACGTATTTTAATCAATTTCAGTTGGCTAATTTATATTTAAAAGCCAACACCTATAAGCACCTCTAAAAAATTCAATCTTTGTATTTACCAAACGTAGCTATAAGTTCTGTGATATGGAGCACGACTTCGGCGAGTTTGGAGTTTATAACATCTTCGTAGATGGAAGTTCCAAAGATCCTGATTGCAGAGTGGAAGCTTCATTAAACCCCGTGAATATTTATTACCGTAAGACAAATTTTTTTCAAAAAATCTTCATTACTTATGATATCATAAAAATTAGAGCCTTGAAATTCCCAAGCATAAAACAAAACAATCAAATACCCCAAGCTCCTTATAGAGAAAAACTCTTTGAAAGATTGACATTCGAAACGATAAAGTTCAACTTTCCATTCCCTGACATATCACACACCTGAAGAAGAAAGTGAAGCACACGCTGGGGTCTTATTTATAATTTATATATCTCTCATGGGATCATGCAACCCAAGCCGCATAATAAACTCCAACAGTAGTAAAAACACCGCAGCATGGTAAACATTTCTAATAGGTTCGACCACCACCACCAACCAGCACAGATTCCTAGCTTTTAAAATGACAGGTCATCATCATCATGTTGAGAAAAGGCTAGTTTTAAAGCTAAATAGGATGATGATAATACACACGCACACATTCTACTTGATAGCAGCCAAATGTATACAAACATCCTATGCAACTATAAAAGAAAAGCCTCAGGGAAGATGATTTACAGACCTCGACTTGTATAAAATAATATCTACCTGTTGTCTCGTCTCTTTGAATAAAAATTAGACCCATGGATTTCCTCAACCATGTTGTCTTCTCTTTTCTATCATTCCCTGGCATATGTAGTAAGTATTAAGTGTCCTGAATATTATGGTCATACTGACTGGTGACTGGTGAGGATGATAATGACAACAATAAGCACTAACCACAAATTGTTTACAGTTTTCCTTTCAAACTCATAATAATAACAACAAACTGAGCTACTTTATTGGCTTGAGTTCATTTACAGATTTTAATTTTAATATTCTAAGCAGGACTTCAAGCTGAAACCTAATAGTTTGACAGTTGAGTAACAGGCAAGGAATGATTTATTATAAGGGAGTCCTTTGTCTCCACTATTTAGTCCATTTGATACACAATAGATTTAGGAAGGCGTTTAGAATCTCCTAGAAGAAACTAGGGAATTGTTTCACCCAGAGGCTATACGAGGGCTTTAATGATTAATTACGACTTTTGTGACCTTTGGTACTTTTACTTTATACGTTGTGTCAAGATGGGCTTCTTATCTCACGGTAGAAAAATGAGTAATTGCGAGAAACTTTATGGAGCTGAATGATTTAGAAGGTTCGGGAGCATCCTTAGTTTTTATCAAGTGTCATTTAACTAGGTGGTTTTCAGTAATAAATTATCAAGAGAAAATTAATTAATTTTTTTGATGGTTATTTATTTACAGCACTTCTACTAGCCTTCCTATTCTATTTTATATTCGGGATCCTAATCCTCATAGTTTCAATGGGTCATAGCCGATTCAAATCCATATTCCTATCTTCCCGATCTACAAAAACCTCCTCATCCTCCACAATAGAGACGAATCCATCAGGTGAAGCTCCGCATTCTTCAAACTCGAACAATAATGGACTCAAAAGACTCTCCGTGGCTTCAGGGACTGGAGGAATTGTCAACACAAGTGCCCCTGGGAATGGTCATGGACATATGAATCCAAATGTCACGACGTCTCACCAGAACGGAAATGGCCATTACCCCCCTGCTGCCTCGTACAGTCCCACCACGAGTACGACGGAAGTCTCCATATCAAGTAATGACTCTACTCAATTCTGATTACACCTGTAATTTGTAATGAAACTATTGCCTTGTTGTGTTACAACTAACTATCTCACATTTCCTAGTGTTAGCTCATGCGGATCAGTTCGGCTGAGGAAAAATTATAATGCCTATATAAACTACGTGGAAATTGAAAAAAGGCTGGATGATGAATTAGCACATTTAGTTTATATTTTTTTATTGTACTTGGGTGCATTCAGTCAGTCCAAAGAGTAGGTTTCATTGTGACGTTGATCATTCATCAGTACAATGAATCCAGTGTTGGCTAAAAAAAAAACTGAATAGCCTTTAAGTTTCAATCCAAGTGCCTTACTTAACTTAAGCCTAAGAACCGCTTGGATATTAATGTATGCAATTATTTTCATCTGAACACTAGCGATTTCATCAACACCAACCTCGTCGTCGGTGACAACATACGGAAAGGCAAATGGTGGTGGTATTGGAGTTGAGATTGGGAATCCTTCTGGGGAGTCACCTTCAACAGCCCTTAGGACGCCTATTAATCCCACGATCAGCAATAATACCAATCAAAATCAAAGTCAAAGTCAGCCGTCAGCGGCAAGGCAATCGAGGCAGAGATTGAGATCACTTGATACTTTCCGAGGGTAAGACTAAGTACGACATAGCCAAATAAATTACCAATGTAATCGAACAAGATTTCCTGCACAGTTCTTTAAATGCTTGATAGATTAAAGACCAAACGTAAAAGCCAACGTAAATAATCCCAATTTTAAAGCCATGAACATGGCTAAGCATTTTAAAAAGGATCGTGGTTATGTGATACAGATTTGTTAGCAAATCGTTCACCTTTACCTTTACCAACCTGGAAAGTGATAAGATTCCTCATTAAATTAACTAACCTTGAGCTGCGTTTCTGCATCGAGTTAATAATGTTTCCGATTAACAAATGAATTTATCAAAAGGACCTGTCGTTATTCAATCAAGTGTGTTTAACTTTAACATTGAACTTATGTTCCCGTTGGGCTGGGCTGAGCTGGCGTTTTATAAGAATTAGTTGTTGAAAGGATTACAATGGAAAGCTGTTGTTTGCAAGCTTCACTGTCAAATATTGAACTTGAAATATGATGAGCTCTTATGAACTTCCCTCATGCCCATTAAAATTTACAATTCAATGCTGCGATTGTGTAAATGAAAATCTTTTCATAACATAAGATTTGTAAGAGGTTTTTGTGAAGGAATTTTTGAATCTGCAGGTAGATGAAATATGCAAATAAGACTGTTTTTTTGTATAAAATTATGGAATTGCATACTGTTAGGTAGTTGCGAATTGCAACACAGTATACAGTAGCACATAACTCATCCCGATGAGATCATTTACAGATAAGCCAAACTATTAGACATGATAATGCTTGAGGCTCAAAAGCAGAATCCGACGGTCAATCCTAAATCATTCAATGGATTGAACTTTGATATAACTTGAGATGAAACAAATCCAGCTAGGATCAAGTCTTGCTACTTGCTAAAATACCATGTCTATTTCTGATGGTTATCGTCAACTAATTTTTTTCTCGCATTTTTAATACAGGATGTGTATCATAATAATGATATTCGTGAACGATGGAGGGGCTGGCTACAGTTTCTTAGAACATGCAACCTGGGACGGTCTGTATGTCGCTGATCTTGTGTTTCCATGGTAATTAACTTAACTTTTAGTCAGATAGGACGAGAATTGGTTTTTCCATGGTTCGTGCCCAATTTTTTTCTCTAAGAAAAAATCTGGGATTTATTCAACCCTACGATGAGGATGCAATGACGAATCATTATTATGATCGATGATAATAGAACTTTGTTTTATGTTGCTACGACTTGTAGGTTTCTCTGGATCATGGGCGTCTGCATCCCCGTCTCAATAAAATCCCAGGTGAAACGGGGGACTTCCAGATTTGCAATTCTTAGAAGAACCTTCGTCCGATCTTGCAAACTTATTGCGATTGGAATCGTTCTTGGATCCCTGTGGGGACCTGTGGACATCAATACTATGAGGATTCCCGGAGTCCTGCAGAGATTTGGAGTTTGCTATTTCATATGCTCAGCCTTGGTCCTCTTCTGTATGACTGTCAACATAACTAAGCCTGAAACTGTAAGATGACATTATGACTTGAACAGGATCTAAAAAAAAATTTTTATGCAAAGATTGATGATCTCAATACGTGATGATGGTCTGATTTTTGTAGAGCAAATTAAGGGCAGCCCTCCAAGACATTCAAATCATTTGGATTTCATGGATCATTGTCCTCCTAATTGTCCTTGTTCATTGCATGCTAACCTTCTTCCTATCAGTTCCTGGTTGTCCAACGTAAGTTCCTCAATAAAATCCTTTAAAATAAGCCCCAAGATAGCAAATTATTTTACAGTAAATTATTTTTTGATCCCTATCAGAGGGTACTTAGGCCCTGGAGGTCTCCATGAAGGGAACGCTTATCCGGGCTACTGCATAGGAGGAGCATCCGGTTACATTGATCGACAAGTATTTCAACCCCGGCACCTTTATCAGTACCCAACTGCTAGGGAAACTTACCATTCCGGGGTATATGATCCAGAGGGAATGCTCGGAACACTCACATCCATATTCAATGTCTGGCTAGGGGTCCAAACTGGAGTGACGATGCTTGTCTACCCTCGAGCGTCGAGTCGACTGAAGCGTTGGGGTGCATGGGCACTTGCCACTGGGGCTGCAGGGGCTCTCTTATGTGGAGCTAAGCAAACTGGAGGATGGATTCCTTTGAATAAAAATCTTTGGTAACTAAATCCTTATTAAGTTTCGTCTCGGCATTTCAGAACAATTGAATATTTTTTTGTATTTCTGTCAAAAACAATAGGTCCCTGTCGTTCGTCCTCGTATGCAACTGCTTTGCCCTCATCCTACTCTCCACCCTGTATTTTATCATTGACATTAAACGGTGGTGGTCTGGAGCCCCGTTCTTTGAACCTGGAATGAATTCTATTCTACTCTACGTTGGACATTCAGTTGCGAATTCAATGCTCCCATGGCATTACGCCTATGGGCCAATGAGGACACATTTCTCTAAGCTAGTTGAGTCCCTTTGGGGAACAACATTATGGGTTTTAATAGCTGTTTATTTGTACCAGAAGAAAAAGTTTTGGGTTGTCTGATGAAGACTTTTTATTTTGTTGCATACGTTGAAATCCTGTTGTTTTTATGATTTGATATGTTTATACCTTATGCTGCCTTTATTTTACTGGATTGTCAAAGATGCTTTTCAATGTTTTCCTGTATTTTCGGATACACTTATTCTTCATCTGCATGTGTGTGCCAAATCGATAAATATGTAGCGTAACTCTTGTAAATAATTTGCATTTTCGATGACCAGAGATTGTAATTATGTTAATATATTGCGTTTATATGAATACTAAAAATAAAAGTCTAACTAATTATATATATGATAAAAAATATATGGTAAATATTCATATTTAATTGCATAAAAGTTTCAAATGCACAAAGCATAGCACATTCTTCTTGCAAGTCGCACTTACAGATTATAAACACTGAAAATCTCATCGATACATATTCTATACAATTAAAAAAAAACATATATTCTTTACCGAATATCTACACTAAGTTCGTCCTAATAAAATTAACACAATCACTCATTTGACTTTAGAAAAACAAACCAAAAATTTTAATCAGAAGTTGAGTTGTCCACATCCATCACGTACAAAGATGCTAATTTATTTACGAGAGTTTGCACCACCTCTTCTTCGTCCTTCGATCCAAACTGAAATTAAATTATACAATCATTAAGGTACAGAATATTACATAGATAGGAATTACTTTCAAAATACTATATTTTAAAGCTGTAGTATTAACCAACCTCAAACAGCTCAAATCCAACAAGAGTTAAATCTGTCAAGTTTTGTACTTTACAAAATCCTAAAGAAGACGTTTCCTTCGATAATCTCAATTTGATTCCTTTGGGCAAGTCCACCAAATTTAGCTCTAGTTTCTGCAGGTCTGAAAATACGAAACAATAGATTAATATTCATACAGAATTTAGAAATGGCCACATTTATGAAATCCTACAATAACAGCCTATAACAGAATATCAAGTAATTAACCAAGACTTACTCTTAAAACTCGGAAGATACGCCTTAATCGCCTCTTGGAAATTCTCAGCAACCATTTCATTAAGAAGGATAGAAGAGTCTCGAAAGAACAGGGTAAGTCTTGTAATTTCACTCGTCGACAAAATCGACAAAAACTCTCCAAACCCTTTACGATCGCCTTGCATGCTTATAGAAGTTTGAAACTCCACCAACTGTGGCAAACATTTAATCATTCTTTTCAAAGACATGAGATTCGTCTTATAAGACCGAAAGATAGCATTCATATTAAGCTTCTTGATATTACTAAACGAGGGTCTACAGTCCTGCCTTTCTGGGAAAAGTTCTCTCCATGGGGCTGCCTTGCAAACAGCCCAGACACCAAAGTCCTCAAGTACTAGCTCTTCTAAATTTGGAAAATATTTCAAAAATTCGATACTCCCAATCTGAAACCCTTCCACGTTCCTATCTTCAAAGATTTTCAACTTCTCCATGAGCGGAAACTTAATTTTTAACCCTATAGAACTCCTTTGGTGAACCTTGAAATAGAATTTTTGATTCCCAACGTCCCCGTCTAAAACTAGCTTTTCTAACGATGGGCTCAAATCCGTTAGAAACCTCACGAATCTCTCCGCTACTGAATTATCCTGAAGGGAATGTACTCGCAAAACCTTAAGTTTCGGAAATGCAATGTCATTTAGTGCGTCTAGGCGAGAATTACTCAGTTTGGCATGGTCTAAAATCAACTCTAAAAGATTTTTGCTTACCCCACTGGCCTTGAAGTTTTCGTAAAAACTTAAAAACAAATACTTACTATTGTTAAAATTTGATTCTAACCTCTCTAAATTCGGGACTCGACTTATCAACTGGCTTACAAATGATACGGCAAAGTGAGGATTCGAATACAAGAATGACTCAGCAATCTCAAATTTTAAACCCTTCAAGTTAACTAGATTCCGGAATTTGATCGGTAGGGAAATATCTCGGAAACTTATATAATGCAGCTTCATCAAGTTGAGATACTTCAAGTTTGGGCAGAAGTTTTCCAGGATGGAGATCAAAAAGTTGATGAATACTACACAAGAGCCAGTCATGCTTGGACACAAGGTCAACTCTTCTATGTGTCTACCGAATTTTTTAAAGAACTCAATGGCCTGTTCCGAAGGGCCCTTAATGGGGATGGAAACGGTTGCTTTTGATAATGGGAAGGGTGAGGAGTTTTCTATTGTTTTTGAAAATACTGAGACGGCAAAATTTGTTTCCGATTTTCTAAAGCTTATGTGGGAGTTTTGCCTCATGATTGGGGTGGAAAAGCGGTTCCATAATTTGCACACGGTTCTGCTTGTTAGCTGAGTTTCAAAGTCCATGTAAGGGAAGAGATTTTCGATTACCTGGAAATGAACGATAGTCGATTTGTAAAAAACAATAAATTATATCGAAACATGGTCCAAAAATCAGAGATCTTTCATCAACTTACTTCAACGATGAGAAATGGGTTCCTATAAGGACTGTAGACACTTTCATCGTGAAGTGCCAGGCGGCACACTTCCTCTTCCAGTGATTTAATCACAGCCTTGTCAATCGGAAACATTTTCATACACTTCGTATTGTTGCTTCCCATAACAGGGATAATAACAGGGATACTAAATTATGTTGGCGTTGCGATGTTTTATCTGTATAAACTTATTTACTTTGTTGCTGGAGTTAGTTACTACGGTATTTGTCACCTTTTAGAGCTTCGAAATTTATATGCTCGGTGGATCGATGATTACTCTTTGACTTGAAGTCGAGAACTAGATGCATTTAGAAACTTCAAAAGGCAGACTTACGTTTGATGCTTATGTTTGTTTTGGCAAAAACAACTCTAAAGTAGTACTTTGCATTTATGGGTACTTGCATAAGGGTAACTTCATAGTTTATCCTGGAGCCAATGGAGTTCAAGGGTCTTGCAACTAGCCCCTGTACAAATATGTGTGTAGGTACATAGTTACTATAAATACAATTGTTTGAAAGGGTTCATGGATTACAAATGGACAACTGCAAGGGAAGATTCACTGTGGCAGTCTTAATCCGTAATCCTTACGATATGTGACCATTTGCATCGTATGAATAGGGTAAAAAGACAAAATGGTAGGGTAAAAATTTTCTCCAGTTAAATACCACCCCATAGCCACAATCCTATTACTAAAATCTTCAACCCTTTTTAATGGGTAGGATTCTGGATTTCCTTATTCCTTGGGTACTGAAGACAAACTTAAATCCTCATGGAACATCAGGACCATGGATTTAATTCTACATAGATATTACTCATTCAACTGACTTTCAAACCCTTTCCAATTTATTGTTCTAATTGAACTCGTTTGAAAAATAATTATTTCTAACCAAAGGTACCCATACCCTTAAGAAACACAAACGGTAGAAATACTCACCATATTTTATTTTTAAGTGTAGACATAAAGAGAAACAATGAGTTCCACTAAAACATTAAAAAGTCATTTAGAATGTAAACATTATCACCCTAAAGGCTAAAATGCTAAATATGATATATACAGCTATGTGTATGTATACATGCGGATTGCGGTAATAATCTGTTTAGGAGTAGGACTGAAATTTAACTTAATGTCTGGTTAAGAATGATAAACTCAGCATAAGAAGGGACAGTTCCTTCATTGCCTTCGTTCACGACCTGAAACTGAAGCGGTAAATCTGGCAAATTTTGTTGCGGAATACCGAAGATTTGGTGCGGTTGGAAAACTGGAGCTTGGACAGAACTTTCTGCCATCGAAGTTTTTTTGGTAGCCCGTTCCTTATTATGTGCACTTTTTACGTGAGAGTTGAGATTTGTCAATTGCGAAAATCCTCTACCACAAGTGGGACATTTATGCGGTTTTTCTACTGAATGGGTTAGTTCATGTCTCCGCAATTTACTGCTATTTGTAAAGTTCTTGTCACATAGCTCGCACTGATATGGCCTTTCACCTGCAAAAAAAATATAGATGTGAATTGTGAATCCTACTCATAGAACAATACAATAGAAAAAATATGAATAAATGAAATGAGTTATAGCAATTTATTAATTTGCTACATACCGGTATGACTGCGAATATGAATTTTTAATTGACTTCCACGCGTAAAACTCTTGTCACATTGATCACATCTGTACGGCCTATCACCTGAGTGAGTTCTCATATGCAGGCGTAAATGGCTCATATGAGTCGCACCATGATTACAGATTTCACAGTGAAATCGATATTCTTTCATATGCTGAGTCTGCTGATGAATTCGGAGATTGACTGGAGTTGCAAAAGTTCTGTCACACTGGTCGCACTTATAAGGCTCCAATTCTAGCTCTTTGTGTTGGGTTTGATGATATCGGAGATAAGCCGGCTGTGAAAACGACTTGCTACAAATTTCACAGAGATAACTTCTCTCTTTCGTATGGCTTTTGATGTGTTCTCTAAGACGATGTTTTCTGAAATAGCCTCTGGGACAATGTTCACATTTCAAAGGTGGGATCTCAGGATGAGAAGTTTCTACATGAAACTCTCGTTTCAGCGCACTTATGAAGCCTTCGGCACAGTAATCACATTTGAAAGGTGTTTCGAGAGTGTGCACTTTCCGTATGTGAATTTGTAACTCACTTTTGTTCCGATACTTTTGCTCACAGCCCTCAAATTCACAGGCCCTGTACTTCTTTACCCCTGTTAAGTGTAAGAAATAAATATTAAATAAACAATAAATACTGCATTAAGCTTTGTTTTATTTAGCATTTCTAAAAGTAGTCATAGTCATACCTGCATTAACTTCCGAAACCTTTACACCATGCTCTTTTCTGTGCAGTTTTAGAAGACTTGGTCTGGCAAAAGCTTTATCACAAGAAGTACATGAGTACGGGTTTTCAATACCTAATAAAAAGTATTTAAAAAAATCATTCATTAGATTCAATGAGAAGAAATTAGAATGCTGAATGTGCTGATAAGCAGTAACGCTAAAATTTACCTTTGTGTTTTCGCAGAACATGAAGTTTCATTCTTGGTATGTCACTAAACGTTCGTACGCATCCAGTCTCAGAGCATTTTATCCTTATTTGCCCGATTATTTTATCATGAACTGAAATCGAAACTCCAGCTTCGATTTTCACAGATTCCATAAGATCCAGCTCCTTAACATCCTCAACATTTTTATTACAATTGTATACACCATCGAATTCTTCACCATCATCTGCAACGACTTTAACACCGACTTTTGTTGCAATCTTTCGAGGAGTACTTGTTGGCGCTTTTCGTTTCTTTTTTTTCTTACGGTGCTGAACTTCGGGCAAAATAATGTCTAGCAACTCACTCTTTAAATCTCCATCACTCATATCCTCATTTTCTTCTACAGCGGATTCCAAATCACTATCTTCACTGGAAGAACATTCCATTTCATGTTCACTCACAACATGTCCAGGAGACCATTCAGGATCTGGATTATCTTCCATATCATTAATTCCAGCAGTTGTGGGGGTTTCCATCCCTTCTTCTAATATTACCTCTAATGGCTTCTCATCTAACTCACTTTCAGAGTCCGATTCTGTATAATTATTAGTGCTAACGAAAAACTTAGGTCGCTTTATTAGTCTACCTGAGGATGTCTGAGTATGAAATTTCTCGTCGACATTTTGATCGCCTCTAGAACTCGAACTAGGATGCAGTTTTTTTTCGGGCTTCTTTGATCCGGATATTTCCTTTCCAATTGATGTTGAATCTTGTAATTCGTTATCGTACTCACTTGATTGCCCTGCTTTTGTCCTACTTTTGGGTCTCCCTGGCTTTTTCACCTCTTTAGATGCTAAACGCTTGGAAATATCTGTGAAACATACAAAAGTTAATATACTTAACCCAAAAATACAATATTTGAAATAAAATTACAGGAAGTATTGGTCAGTATGGATGTACCTTTCATGACATCTTCACGAATTCGATTTACAGTAATCATCCTATTGCAAAGTCCTTCCATCGGCTCATCATAGACATCTCGCTCTCTTTCTCTCTCTTCAAAGCTAGTAACGAGTTTCTCCTTTATCTGCTCTCCTACGGTATTTAAAGCCTTTTCGAGTTCATCTAATTGGTCCACAACTTCTTTAGCTTTATGGGAAGTTTCTAAGCATAATGAACATAGTGGTGGTTTGAATTCTTCATAAAAACTTTTCATTCTGGAGGAGACTTTGACACCCAATGATCTGTAGATTGTAGGAAGTTTGGGATGTGGTAACTGAATTTCTGGTCGATTTTCCTCATCATCGGGTTGAAACTCTTCAGTGTCTGTCACGGGAGTGTAGCAGATCATGCATCTGACTTCTCCCGATTCTGGAATATATTCTGCTTTTATGACCACCAAAGAAGGTTGTTCAGATTGCTGACATTTCTCAACAACTTCACCATCCCTGACACTGTCAGAAGCATGACTTTCAGTTTCATCAGCTACAGCTGCGGTTTCATTCTCGATCTCCATCATCAATTCTTCTCGGAGCTAAAATCACCGGGTCCGGGTGGATTCTGTGGTTTATGGAGTCCAACGATGTTTTATAACATGGTCTTCACTTCTCTGTTGATTAATATTCTTATAATCAATCGATGTGATAACTGGTGACTGGTGTTGATAGTTACTGTATTTGTAATGGCGATATTGGGAAGATTCTGTGGGTTTGGTAAAATAAACAAGTAATATAATATAGTAATAGTTAAATACAGAAATCACGTATCCCTTGTCTTCGTCGATTTTGCCCACTTGTAACGCAATAAAATATTTAATAAATCCAAGACCTACCTAGGATTTCGGTTATGATGTGGCCCGATGCGCTTGAATTATCTTGAATCTTGACAGCTTTTTCAAATCCGTGCTAGTCTTCTAGTTGTACACCCAATTAACAATAACCCATTAACCCATTCATGATTAAATCATTAAATACTAATTATTTGATCAAAAATACAAGATAAACAATTCAAATATTGTAAAGAACAAAACGCCTTTGACTAAGCAAATCTTTCCCTTCTTAATATATTTCAGTGATGAATTAAACATTAAATTTTAATTTTAATTCTAGGTTAGAGGTTTTCAAACACAATTAATTTAACAATTATAGAAAAGAGATTTTAGATCACTTTGATGTTTATAAAAGTTAATTGAATTTGGCTCTAAGTTTACGCAGAATATAGTCAGAAACCGCGCCGTTTTTAAAATCCGCTATATCACACTTTTGTCAGAAAGTTGACTCAGCACAATTTTGGCAAACAGTTATTTAAATAATTAAATAGTATTCTCAAAAGTTTACAATGAGTTCCAACGGCTTGCAGAGTTTCGAGCGCTTTTCGACGAGTCTCCCTCGGGTCGCGAACACAGACATGGGACCAATCAAACACACGCAGTAAGCAAATCCGTTTCCATTACATTTTCAAACAGCGTTTGCTTATTATTCTTTTTATATAAATTGAAAAATAAGAATTTGGAGAAACACTAATGCAGTGTGGAATGTAAAATTACAGGTCTCCAGTAACGACGGGGACAAGTGTTCTCGCTGTGGAGTACGATGGGGGTGTGATAATGGCAGCCGATATGCTGGGAAGTTATGGAGCCTTAGCGCGGTACCGAAATATCTCTCGGTTCTTGAAGTTGAATGACGAAACGGTTATCGGATGTATGGGAGACTATGCCGATTATCAATACCTGCAGGGTATCATGGAGCAAATGGAGTAAGCTCATTTTCATAGAATTACAGTATTATCATACTCGTATTGAGTCGTATTGTATTTTTATTGCCGATGTGTGTTTCCATTTCTGATTTTTGAAATCTTTGTTCTATAGAATTGATGAAGTTTGCAAGGACGATGGATTCCAGACAACTGCTCGGTCACTTCATTCCTGGCTGACTCGAGTTTTGTACAACAAACGATCAAAGATGGATCCCTTGTGGACTACTTTCTTAGTAGCTGGAGTTGATGTTGTTGTGACGGACGATGGAAATAATGTGGAGAAGAAACCGTAGGATACACTTTTAAACTCAATATTGTTCATTACTTTTATTAATATATTAAAAAATTATTATCGTCTGGGATTTTTTTTTAGGTTTCTTGGATATGTAGATAAACTTGGAACAGCTTACAATGATCCCATAATTGCAACAGGATACGGCTCGATGTTGGCCACTCCAATGTTGAGAAAGGCTGTTGAGGATAAAAAAGCCTTATCCGGTCAAAAGCTTACAGAACAGGAGGCTCGAAAGGTTCTTAACGACTGCATGGAAGTTTTGTACTATCGCGATGCTCGTGCTTCAAATAAGGTTACTAAATTACTGGCTTACTGGAACCGAAAAATCGAAATGCATGTTTTATAAGACGTAATAATGAAATTCATTTAATAATAGTACGAGGTAGCAATTGTTCCATCAAACGGTGACCCTTCTCGGATTGAAGGACCCGTTATTATTAAAGGACAGTGGGGCATCGCTCATGAAATCAAGTAAGTCCGGTTCTCGTTGTAGTTGAGTAGTTCTTAGAAGTTCCTGTTGGGTTTGAAGATAAGATACGTACAACTAAATGCAGGATCAATCATAGAATATGTTTTCTTTGTTATTCCAGGGGCTACGAGTAAAATATGGATTCAAATAAGTCCAAACTATTGAAACTATCTAAATCATCGTTAGCTTTTTTACATCACCTTTCAAATATTAAAATCCCAGCGAATTGTAATTTTATGCTCTTAATCAAAATATTATTAATTAAATCAGTGAATGTCCATAAATTAACTACTGTCTGTGTGATATAATTAGTTGGAGAATGTTTTTCAAATTAAAATAAATAACTATTCCCCTTCCATTTGTGCTGGCTCATGTTTCGATTAATTTAAGCTCGCGTATGATCATATTTACTCCGTCATACTTGAATAATTCAGTAAATGAACATATTGTGTCTCACTAAAACTTCCCCAACAAGTCAAAGATTCATTTTATTCAAAAACGTACATACCATACCAACAACGGTCACAAAATTCAGATAACCTATAAAATCCAATGTATTCCTGAATTGAGTGAGTCCTTAGTACAGCACAAAAGATGTCCAAGATATTGTTAGGGAAAACAATGAATCCTTTCGAGTAGAATGTGAGTGTTTACAATCTTCGTCCACGTCGACCTCCCTTCCTTCTTGAAGAATCGGATGGGATGGGTGTAACATCCTCAATTCGACCGATCTTCATACCGGAACGTGCCAAAGCCCTAAGCGCAGACTGAGCTCCAGGTCCTGGAGTTTTCGTTCGGTTACCCCCCGTAGCCCTAAGTTTGATGTGAAGGGCAGTAATCCCAAGAAGTTTACACTTTTCAGCTACATCTTGGGCGGCTAACATAGCAGCGTACGGAGAAGCTTCGTCACGATCTGCTTTTACCTTCATTCCTCCAGTAATACGGGCAATGGTTTCCCTGTTAATCGATTGAAAATTGTTCATTGGAATATTTATTTGGAAATTTGGAATCCATATTTCTATTTCAAGTCACAAATGTTACACATTTGATATATAATAATTTATAATTCGGCAATAGCAGTTAGTTAGCACCAAAAATAAGACTTATAAAGCATAAGGGCCTACCTTCCGGATAGATCGGTGACATGGACGAAAGTGTCATTGAAACTGGCATAAATATGTGCCACTCCAAAGACCGTTTCTCCTTCTCTAACTTGTGGTCCAAGTGAAACTTGGGCTTCCTCTTTCGGGGCACGCGTCTTTCTGGGACCCATCTTGACTCTTTCTTTAATTTACCTGCAATGAATCGGATATTAATTCGACGAATTTCAAAATTTACAATAACTTTATCATCAGAAATTTCGAAATTACCTTAAGAGAGGAAAAATATTAGTTTTCAACAGCCACGAGGCAAAATCCGACACAATCCGCAAGTGTAACTTGAAATGAGAGGAGAGAGAGAGCTCTGTTGCCTATCTGGTAGAAGCGCCGGTGTGGCTCTCTTGTGACCGTAAAATATATTAATCACAGAGATAGGCAGTTGGCAAAACCTCAGGTTGGACGATATAAGATAGATCCCCACGTGCCGAACGATTTCATTATTAATATTCAGTGGCGTTGTGCTTATAGGCGAATAAAATTTACATCTTATCAAAACAAATCAAATCGTTACTTTTATGAATATAAATATCATCATTTTTCGGCTGTAGAACTTAAAATCATATTCATTGATTTAACCACGATTTACAGTACCTTTTATGAAGTTTATTGTATTTCAAGTCCTTAAGTTTATTCGGAGTTTCTCAAATATCTGGGACACTAAAAATGTATCTACTTTTAGTTGTAATTGTTATGAATGAGGTCATGGTCATTTTAATATAAAATATTATGAAATGTATGTCCTTTTTGTGAATATTTAAGGTCTCCGTGTGAGGTGATGAGGCGAGTGAGCCTGTGAGCGTGAGATGTTCAAGTTCAAGTTCAATTTGCAGGAAAAGTCCAATTTAATCCCAAAAGGGTTTTTTATTCCGAATTTAATTAGAATAATCAAGGATATTACATATTTGTAATCATAAATCATAAGGTGAGTAAAAAAAATTAATGCCATCATACTGAGGCTGTTGTTATAACCTAGGATCTCCCTCCTCCAAAAAACAGTGGTGAAATGGACTGTTCACATAGGATGT